>SNVD02004740.1:0-20606 GCA_013180625.2 Boswellia sacra | reverse complement strand
AATTACAAGAATTCGTCTATTCGCCTGATCCAGCAATAGCTCGAATAGATTGGTTTGGAGAAGGCAATAAGAGGCGTAAACTGGATTTAACACTCTATCTGTAATCCATATTTGCTAGTTTGCTTCATTTTCGTTTGCTTTCTCTTTATTATGTTTATTTGAGTTGAGTTTTTTTTTCAGGTTGTTTCTCTCATCCCAGGTAATATTTTCTAATCTCGGCTTTTAGAGTGGTGGCTTAAAAAGTTCAAGTTCTCTTGAAACGCATTCTGGATCTCTTCAATCCATAATGGCTGAATACGGAGGCTAACTTCTAAACTTTTTAGACTCATTCTAACTGACTTGTTTGTGTTTGCTGATTTGTTGGACTTTATTATTTTCTGAGTAAGTTTTAGTTTTATGTAATTTAGAGTTGTGTGTTTTTGTCTTTATCAGTTTCGATTCAAAAAAAAAAAACATTGTGGAAAAACCTGAGAATGGCAGAATATGGGGTTTCTTTAACTCTTGAAACGCATTCTCTCTAAATAAATATGTAGTTTGTTTATTTCATGATTGTTTGAAGTGTCTTGTTTCTTGTTTTGTTCTTTCATAATAAAGGTATATAGGCTGGAAACCTTAAGTCTGCGGGCTAATGGTCCTAAGGATTGTTGAAATATACAATCTTGACTCAGGTGTAACAACGCCTCGTACCTATTTTCTTGCATTTTGTGGGTCGATGATAAGATAATGATTGAATTAAGAATAACTCTTGAAAATGATAAATGATGCATGGATCTGTGTGCTTGAAATGTTTATTGGTTTTCGCTTTGCTTTTGATTCCTTGCGCAACATTGAGCACTGAGCTATTATCACTGAGTTATTTATTCACTTAGAGAAAGTTTATGTAATTTAAATGTTTCCTCAGATTTCAATGAATTCTAGAACTTGTTTGATGGTCACTCGAGGCGAAATCCTAGACTGTGCAAAATTGGGGAAATGATTTATGCCATCTTTGGACCGTTTGAGCCTTAATAGCCAACCTTGACTGAAATTGATCCCTAGTTACCTTTTTGAGCCTTTGTAAGCTTTTTTCTTTGTTAACTCACTAAAAGATTTCCTAACCTCAGATGAATTTATTCCAATCAGTTTATCCCTTACCTATGAGCATGTAGATCATTCACAATTAAATTTTGAGCTATGTTCTGGTTTTTGGGAAGTTAGAGGAGGTTGGGATCTGTCTCTTATACACATCTAGATGTGTATAAGAGACAGGTTCTATTGTGTAAAAAAAAAAAAAGAAAAACAGAAAAAAAAAACCAATATGTACTTATCGTCCACGTACTTACACATTGAGGACAATGTGTTGTTTAAGTGTGGGGGAGGGGAAGTGTAATAAAAAAAAAGAAAAAAAGAAGAAAAAAAAGAAAAAAAAGAACAAAAGAAGAAGAATAAGAGATCTATACCCTTAAGTGTTCTGAAAAAGAATGAAACAACAAAGTGTGGGGGTGTAGTTTTCTTTTGTTTTCTGCAAAAAAAAAAAAAAAAAGATTGAGTGTTCTAAATAAGTTTGGGGGAGTAATCTGGTGAATTGAAATAAAGTTGTGTTATAGGGTTGAGCTCTACATAATCTTGAATGATTTATGTGTTTGTGGGTGATTTGAACTAAATTATTATCCTTGATCATACCTTCACCCAAGCCAAACGGTACAAGCTTAATAAAGTCCTACTTGATCCTTAGTGTTGTGCATGTCTACATTAGTGGAGAGTGACTTGAAAAGCAGGCCTATGGAGTTCATTTATACACACATATTCAATATTAAATATGATTAATTTTTATGCATAAACTCATCTGGGGTACAAGTGATTAGGTGAGAATGGCTCTACACACACACACTTGAGGAATTGAAGTGAAGCGAAACTAATCCTTGAGATGAAATTCTTGATCAAGTGCATTATATTGAAGTTTTCCTTGGGTTGTAATTAAGTACAATCTTTGAGGCCTATTTGCAAGTTGAAGCATTTGTGTGTTTTAATTTTTCTTTGATCTGTTTCGGTTAGTTGTGTTTTTCGTATATTTTAGTTGCTCGAGGACTAGCAAAGTCTAAGTGTGGGGGAATTTGATAAGTGTCTATTTATATATCATTTTCATATCAATTCGTCCATGTTTCTTTGCTATATTCCTTGGTATTTTTATGTTTTTGTGTGGTTTTTGAGGTTTGTAGGAGTTTTGGAGGAACTTACACAAAATTGGAGTAAAACCCTTCATTTTCACCTCTGCTAGTCAACCAATTTCTTGGAGTTGATTGTATAGATATACAATTAACCGGATAACATGCTATATACCATTGAAAAGCTCTCGAAGTCTATTTTCTGGAGAAATTTACGGTTCACGAATTTATGTAGTGTACCGAAAGTTGTGATAAAAATGGTATGAGAAGTGTATATTTGTAATGCCATATATCACTGTAGCATGTTATTAAATACGGGGCACTGTAGCAAGTTACTGTAGCAGAGTATTTAAACACATTTTAGGGTTTTATTTTCATAACTTGAAGAGGGGAGAACGTGGTGGAGGCTTCAGCTCTGGAATTCTTTCATCTCTTGGAGTTCTTGAAGGAGAAAGGAAGCTTGGAAAGAGGAAGAACTACAATCCAAAGAGAATTACATCAAATTTGCTAAGTTTTTCCCTTCCCTTTCATTTTCTGGAATGTCTCCATGTTGTATTGTATTTACCACGTTCTTAAACATGTGTAACTGAATCTGAATTGGTTGAGGGTGATTTCAAAGCCCCTGATATGGTTTTTGTAAGTTGATTGTGTAAGGAATTGTTATCCAATTCTCTAATTGAAGTTGCTTGTATTCTCCCATATTTAATGCTTATGATTGCTTGCTGATTGTATTTGAGTGGCCAACTGAATATAATCTGGTTGTGATTTATTGCTAGACTAGAAATCTTGATCCGTAATCGTCTTGAATTTCTAATCATTAGTAGCAAAATTGTGATCAGAGATTACAATTGGAGAATATAACCTAAGTTAAATAATCCGAGCTTGTGTGTTTATTGCTCAGATCAACCTATCTTTCTTATCATAATGCATCCATTGAATTAAACTCAGAGAGCTTGTTCTAGGTTGTTTAATGGATAGAGATTAAATAAAGAGCTTGTTTTATTTAACAACAAAGTAAGGAAAGATTGGGGTAATAGAGCTTGTTATTATCTACGGTTGATAACTTCAATGCTGTAATTAGATGACAATTCTACAATTAATTCGCAAATCCATATCTTGTGGTAGAGAAGGATCCCTTAACCAGCTTTCTCCCATTGATTTTTCATTCAAATTTACTTTCTGTTTTGTTATTCTTTACTTGCATTCTTATTTCATTTAGTAAAGCATTCAACAAAAATCCCCCCTGTTTAGTTTATTGTTGCTGGAAATAACAAATTCAATTAGAATCAATCCTCGTGGGAACGATATCTTACTTATCACTTTATTACTTGTGCGACTAGTATACTTGCTAGTTTCGAACGCATCAAGTGTTCTAAATAAGTTTGGGGGAGTAACATGGTGAATTCAAATAAAGTTGTGTTATAGGGTTGAGCTCTACATAATCTTGAATGATTTATGTGTTTGTGGGTGATTTGAGCCAAATTATTATCCTTGATCATACCTTCACCCAAGCCAAACGTTACAAGCTTAATAAAGTCCTACTTGATCCTTGGTGTTGTACATGTCTACATTAGTGGAGAGTGACTTGAAAAGCAGGACTATGGAGTTCATTTATACACACATCTTCACTATTAAATATGATTCATTTTTAAGCATAAACTCATCCGAGTTACAAGTGATTAGGTGAGAATGGCTCTACACGCACACACTTGAGGAATTGAAGTGAAGCGAAACTAATATTTGAGATAAAATTGTTGATCAAGTGCATTATTTTGAACTTTTCCTTGGGTTATAATTAAGTACAATCTTTGAGGCCTATTTGCAAGTTGAAGCATTTGTGTGTTTTAATTTTTCTTTGATTCTGTTTCGGTTTAGTTTGTTTCGTATCATTTTAGTTGCTCGAGGACTAGCAAAGTCTAAGTGTGGGGGAATTTGATAGGTGTCTATTTATGGATTACTTTTATATCAATTCGTCCATGTTTCTTTGCTATATTCCGTGGTATTTTTCTGTTTTGGTGTGTTTTGATGTTTGTAGGAGTTTTGGAGCAACTTGCACAAAAATGGAGTAAAACCCTTTATTTTCACCTCTGCTAGTCAACCATCTTCTCGGATTTTAATTGTATTGATATACAATGAACCCGATGACATATCATATACCGTTGAAAAGCTCTCGAAGTCTACTTTTTGGAGAAATTTACGGTTTATGAATCCATTCAGTGTACCAAAAGTTGTAATCAAAACCGTGTGAGAAGTGTAGAAATGTAATTCCACAAGGTCAATGTAGCAGAGTATTTAAACACATTTTAGGGTTTTATTTTCATAACTTGAAGAGGGGAGAACGTGGTGGAGGCTTCAGCTCTGGAATTCTTGCATCTCTTGGAGTTCTTGAAGGAGAAAGGAAGCTTGGAAAGAGGAAGAACTACAATCCAAAGAGAATTACATCAAATTTGCTAAGTTTTTCCCTTCCCTTTCATTTTCTGGAATGTATCCATGTTGTATTGTATTACCACGTTCTTAAACATGTGTAACTGAATCTGAATTGGTTGAGGGTGATTTCAAAGCCCCTGATATGGTTTTTGTAAATTGATTGTGTAAATAATTGTTATCCAATTCATTAATTGAAGTTGCTTGTATTCTTCCATATTTAATGCTTATGATTGCTTGCTGATTGTATTTGAGTGGCCAACTGAATATAATCTGGTTGTGATTTATTGCTAGACTAGAAATCTTGATCCGTAATTGTCTTGAATTTCTAATCATTAGTAGAAAAATTGTGATCAGAGATTACAATTGGAGAATATAACCTAAGTTAAATAATCCGAGCTTGTGTGTTTATTGCTTAGATCAACCTATCTTCTTATCATAATGCATCCATTGAATTAAACTCAGAGAGCTTGTTCTAGGTTGTTTAATGGATAGAGATTAAAAAAAGAGCTTGTTTTATTTAACAACAAAGTAAGGAAAGATTGGGGTAATAGAGCTTGTTATTATCTACGGTTGATAACTTCAATGCTGTAATTAGATGACAATTCTACAATTAATTCGCAAATCCAGATCTTGTGGTAGAGAAGGATCCCTTAACCAGCTTTCTCCCATTGATTTTTCATTCAAATTTACTTTCTGTTTTGTTATTTTTTACTTGCATTCTTATTTCATTTAGTAAAGCATTCAACAAAAATCCCCCCTGTTTAGTTTATTGTTGCTGGAAATAACAAATTCAATTAGAATCAATCCTCGTGGGAACGATATTTACTTATCACTTTATTTAAAAATCTTGGGGGTGAGACTAGATATTGCTAGATTCGAAGCATCAAATTATTCCTGGAGAGACATACCTGAATTTTGTGAAGCTGGTTACGGTGCTAGATGTGGCATTGGTGGTGGTTGCATTTGAAATGGTTGCTGCACTCTAAGTTGATTAAAACCTTGTGGACGATTTGGTATGGCATTTGGGGGGATTGGTTGATGATTCCAGTAACTGAAATTAGGTGATCTTTCCCATCCGGCATGTAAGTGTTAGAGAAGGGACGGGATCACACCATTGCCTTGGTTGTCTGGGAAATCCACCCATGGCATTGGTTCGTTCCATATATTCTTCTTGTAAAGTTGGATACATGTCGAGTGGATGCTCCATCGTAGAATATATCCCACATTCATAAGATTTTTGCATATCTCCTACAGCCATGTTTTCCACAAGAGAGGTTAGCTCAGAAAGTTGTTGTTCAATGTTCGGAGTGCTTACCTCATTTACTCTCCATGGCAGTTGTGGCTCAAATTCGATACCGAATTGTTGGAAGTTTATTGCCATATCACCTAAACACAAACAATCTGAAAAGAAAAACAAAAAAAAAACACGAATCAACAATGAAAACAAAATAACAAATCGATTAAAAAATCAATCCCCGACAACGGTGCCAAAAACTTGATGCGTTCGTAACTAGCAAGTATACTAGTCGCACAAGTAATAAAGTGATAAGTAAGATATCGTTCCCACGAGGATTGATTCTAACACAGGAGTGTTACAATCCATGGGATTCATGATAGATCATCAAGGGGTGCAAATTATTACAATGGTCAAGAGTGCACATGAACCAAAATGAGGGGTAATTTCGTAAAAGAACTGGTATTGCTGTGCAGAGAATTAAATGTCAATATTTGTGGCTGTAAGAGATCTTGAAGTCAGCTTTCTAACATATTTTGTCAATGGTCATTTGGACTTGTTTGCAGGGAGTTATGACTATCTCTTCACAGTGGTTCATAGTAAGGTGCAGTAAAGTCTACTCTAGAATTGAATTTGATTGCTTAGTTGGTTTGAGAATTTGAATTTCTAGCTTAGTTGGGTTATGCTTATTACTAATGAGTTTACTTATAAGTCGTAGTTAATAAATCAGTCGTTCAATGTAGGTAGTTGAGCTGTAATGTTGAAATCATTAAAGTATTGTCTTTTCCCTATGCTGGAGGGTTGTTCAAGTTATTTAAGCTCTAAAGTTGGTATTCAAGGGAGTGAAGTTTTGAATTCGAATTTGAGTGAAATTTCAGTGTTTATACTGATTTCTCCTTAACTCTGTATCTCTTGGTGGATTCCATAGAGTGGTGAGTTAGTTTAAGCCCTGTATCCCTGGTTTACATCCTTGGGTGGTGAATTATCTGTATCCCATTGGTGTTTACTTTGGTGGTGAGCTTGTTATCCCTTTCAAAGAGGGTTTGTTAGGTTCCATTCTATTTGTTCCAGCCATTGGTTGAGTTGATAATCAACTTGAAGATCCTATCCTCATCTATTATAATCCAGCAGCCCGGTATCAGATTTGGTATCAGAGCCATATCTCGAAGATCCGGTATCAGATTGGTATCAAAGCCATATCTCAGAGATCCGGCATCAGATTTGGTATCAGAGCTTTTGGTTCAATGGCTGGTCGTACTCACAAGGCTGCTTCTACTATGATGCGTTCGAAACTAGCAAGTATACTAGTCGCACAAGTAATAAAGTGATGAGTAAGATATCGTTCCCATGAGGATTGATTCTAATTAAATTTGTTATTCGAAAGCGAAAACAGAATAAATGGGGGGTTTTGTTGATTGTTTAACTAGATGAAATATTAATGCAAATAAAGAATAATACAATGCAAACTTAATTGAAGTGAGAATTAATCAATGACAGAAATTTGGCTAAGGGATCATTCTCTACCACAGGATATGGATTTGCAAATAAATCATAGAATTGTCATCCAATTACACCATTGAAATTATCAACCGTAGATAAAAACAAGCTCTGTTATCCCAATCTTTCCTTACTTTGTTGTTAAATAAACAGGCTCTTTATTTAATCTCTATCCATTAAACAACCTAGAACAAGCTCTCTAAATTTAATTCAATGGGTGAATTACGATAAGAAAGATAGGTTGATCTAAGCAATAAACACACAAGCTCGGATTATTTAACTTAGGTTGTATTCTCCAATTGCAATCCTGATCACAATTTTGCTACTAAGGATTAGAAATTCAAGACAATTACGGATCAAGATTTCTACTCTAGCAATAGACAACAACCAGATTATATTAAGTTGGCCATTCCAAATACAATCAGCAAGCAATCATAAGCATTAGATATGGGAAAATACAAGCAACTTCAATTAGAGAATTGGATAACAACTTCTTGCACAATCAACTCACAAAAAACCATATCAGGGGCTTTGAAATCACCCTCAACCAATTCAGATTCAGTTACACATGTTAAGAACGTGGTAAATACAATACAACATGGAGACATTCCAGAAAATGAAAGGGAAGGGAAAAACTTAGCAAATTTGATGTAATTCTCTTTGGATTGTAGTTCTTCCTCTTTCCAAGCTTCCTTCTCCTTCAAGAACTCCAAGGGATGAGAGAAATCCAGAAATGCAGCCTCCTCCCACGTTTTTCCCTCTTCAAGTTATGAAAATAAAAACCCTAAAATGTGTTTAAATACTCTGCTACAGTGACTTGCTACAGTGCCCCGTATTATACATGCTACAGTGACTTGTGGAATTATATTTCTATACATCTCACACTGTTTGATTACAACTTTTGGTACACTGAATGGATTTATAAACCGTAAATTTCTCCAGAAAATAGACTTCGAGAGCTTTCAAACGGTATATAATATGTCATCGGGTTCATTGTATATCAATACAATTAAATCCGAGAAGATGGTTGACTAGCAGAGGTGAAAATGAAGGGTTTTACTCCATTTTTGGCCAAGTTGCTCCAAAACTCCTACAAACATCAAAACCACACAAAAACATAAAAATACCAAGGAATATAGCAAAGATACATGGAAGAATTGATATAAAAGTAATACATAAATAGACACCTATCAAATTCCCCCACACTTAGACTTTGCTAGTCCTCGAGCAACTAAAATGATACGAAACAAAACTAAACCGAAATAGAATCAAAGAAAAATTAAAACACACAAATGCTTCAACTGCAAATAGGCCTCAAAGATTGTACTTAATTATAACCCAAGGAAAACTTCAAAATAATGCACTTGATCAAGAATCTCATTGCAAAGATTAGTTTCGTTCTACTTCAATTCCTACAATGTGTGTGTGTGTAGAGCCATTCTCACCTAATCATTTGTAACCCGTATGAGTTTATGCATAAAAATGAATCATATTTAATAGTGAAAATGTGCGTATAAATGAACTCCATAGGCTTGCTTTTCAAATCACTCTCCACTAATATAGACAAGCGCAACACTAAAGATCAAGTAGGACTTTATTAAGCTTGTAACGTTTGGCTTGGGTGAAGGTATGATAAAGGATAATAATTTGCCTCAAATCACCCACAAACACATAAATCATTCAAGACTATGTAGAGCTCAACCCTATAACACAACTTCATTTCAATTCACCAGGTTACACCCCCAAACTTTTTAGAACACTCAATCTTTTTTTTTTTCAGAAAACAAAAGAAAACTACACCCCCACACTTTGTTGTTTCATTCTTTTTAAGAACATTAAGGGTATAGATCTCTTATCTTCTTCTTTTGTTCTTTTTTTTCTTCTTTTTTTCTTTTTTTTTATTACACTTCCCCTCCCCCACACTTAAACAACACATTGTCCTCAATGTGTAAGTACGTGGACGATAAGTATAGATTGGTTTTTTTTTCTATTTTTCTTTTTTTTTAAAACACAATAGAACTCACTTGTATTGCTCATGACACATCCCAACCTCCTCTAACTTCCCAAAACCAGAACATAGCTCAAAATTTAATTGTGAACGATCTACATGCTCATAGGTAAGGGATAAACTGTTTGGAACAAATTCATTTGAGGTTGATGCGTTCAAAACTAGCAAGTATACTAGTCGCACAAGTAATAAAGTGATAAGTAAGATATCGTTCCCACGAGGATTGATTCTAATTGAATTTGTTATTTCCAGCAAAAATAAACTAAACAGGGGGGGATTTTTTTTGAATGCTTTACTAAATGAAATAATAATGCAAACGAAGAATAGCAAAACAGAAAGTTAATTCGAATGAAAAATCAATGAGAGAAAGCTGGTTAAGGGATCCTTCTCTACCACAAGATATGGATTTGCGAATTAATCGTAGAATTGTCATACAATTACAGAATTGAAGTTATCAACCGTAGATAACAACAAGCTCTGTTATCCCAATCTTTCCTTACTTTGTTGTTGATGCGTTCGAAACTAGCAAGTATACTAGTCGCACAAGTAATAAAGGATAAGTAAGATATCGTTCCCATAAGGATTGATTCTAATTGAATTTGTTATTTCCAGCAACAATAAACTAAACAGGGGGGATTTTTGTTGAATGCTTTACTAAATGAAATAAGAATGCAAGTAAAGAATAACAAAACAGAAAGTAAATTTGAATGAAAATCAATGAGAGAAAGCTGGTTAAGGGATCCTTCTCTACCACAAGATATGGATTTGCGAATTAATTATAGAATTGTCATCCAATTACCCCATTGAAATTACCAACCGTAGATAACAACAAGCTCTGTTATCCCAATCTTTCCTTACTTTGTTGTTAAACAAAACAGGCTCTTTATTTAATCTCTATCCATTAAACAACCTAGAACAAGCTCTCTAAATTTAATTCAATGGATGCATTACGATAAGAAAGATAGGTTGATCTAAGCAATAAACACACAAGCTCGGATTTTTTAACTTAGGTTGTATTCTCCAATTGCAATCTCTGATCACAATTTTGCTACTAATGATTAGAAATTCAAGACAATTACGGATCAAGATTTCTAGTCTAGCAATAGACAATATCCAGATTATATTCAGTTGGCCACCAAAATACAATCCAGCAAGCAATCATAAGCATTAAACATGGGAAAATACAAGCAACTTCAATTAGAGAATTGGATAACAATTCCTTGCACAATCAATTCACAAAAACCATATCCAGGGCTTTGAAATCACCCTCAACCAATTCAGATTTAGTTACACATATTCCTGTCTCTTATACACATCTAGATGTGTATAAGAGACAGATACAACATGGAGACATTCCAGAAAATGAAAGGGAAGGAAAAAACTTAGCAAATTTGATGTAATTCTCTTTGGATTGTAGTTCTTCTTCTTTCCAAGCTTCCTTTCTCCTTCAAGAACTCCAGGAGATGAAAGAATTCCAGAGTTGAAGCCTCCACCACGTTCTCCCCTCTTCAAGTTATGAAAATAAAACCCTAAAATGTGTTTAAATACTCTGCTACAGTGACTTGCTACAGTGCCCCGTATTATACATGCTACAGTGCTTGCGGAATTATATTTCTATACATCTCACACTGTTTTGATTACAACTTTTGGTACACTGAATGGATTTATAAACCGTAAATTTATCCAGAAAATAGAGTTCGAGAGCTTTCCAACGGTATATAACATGTCGTCGGGTTCATTGTCTATCAATACAATTAAATCCGAGAATATCACTAACTAGCAGAGGTGAAAATGAAGGGTTTTACTCCATTTTTGTGCAAGTTGCTCCAAAACTCCTACAAACATCAAAACCACACAAAACATAAAAATACCAAGGAATATAGCAAAGAAACATGGACGAATTGATATAAAAGTAATACATAAATAGACACCTATCAGTAAATGAGGTAAGCACTCCGAACATTGAACAACAACTTTTTGAGCTAACCTCTCTTGTGGAAAACATGGCTGTAGGAGATATGCAAAAATCTTATGAATGTGGGATATATTCTACGATGGAGCATCCAATCGACACGTATCCAACTTTACAAGAAGAATATATGGAACAAGCCAATGCCATGGGTGGATTTCCAGGACAAACGAGGCAATGGTATGATCCTTTCTCTAAGAATTACAATGCTGGATGGGAAGATCACCATAATTTCAGTTACTGGAATCATCAACCAATCACTCCAAATGTGATACCAAACGGCCACAGGTTTCAATCAACCTAGAGTGCAGCAACCTTTTCAAATGCAACCACCACCAAATGCCACACCTCCAAGCACGCAACCAGCTCACAAAACTCAGGTATGTCTCTCTCCAGGACATTGTTAATGCACTTGCCACTAACACAATGCAATTCCAGCAGGAAACTGGGGCAAGTATCCAAAAACCTGGCAAATCAAATGGGACAATTGGCTACTAGCATGAGCAAATTCGAGGGCCAAGACTCAGAAAAATTATCTTGTCAAACGGTGAGCAATCCAAGAGAGAATTCTTGTGCGATAACTTTGCAAAATGAAGAGCAATTAGAAGTCCTGCCAAAGAAATCACAAACTGATGAAGGAGATGACACCACTTCCACCATGAACAAAAAACATGGACTTCTAAGGTAAGTCTTAAAACTCTCATTCCTTCATATGTTACTCCTCCACTTTTTACTAGTAGATTTGCAAAATCGAAGAAGGAGGAACAAGAACAGAAAATCCTGGAAACTTCTCACAAAATCGAGGTAAATATACCACTTCTGGATGCTATCGAGCAAGTACCTCATTATACAAAATGTCTCAAGGAGTTATGCACCAGCAAAGGAAAGTTAAAAAGAAATGAGAAAGTAAGTGTGGGGGAAGATGTTTCAGCTGTATTGCAAAGGAAAATTCCTCCAAAGTGCAAAGATCCAGGTAAGTTCACCATGCCATGCACCATTGGTAAAAACAAGTTTGAAAGAGTTATGTTAGATTAGACAGCATCTTTAATGTCTGCCATATTCTATTTTCATGCTTCTTTAAATACTTGGACCTCTTGAGAAAGAAACGATATTACCATTCACTTGCTGATCATTTAATGCATTACCCAAAAAAGTTGTGGAAGAGTGCTTGTGCAGGCTGAATAATTGGTTTTTTTTCAGAAGATTCTAGCTTGTCCTAAAATAGAGGATGAGAAATCTCATAATCCAACACCAATTCTTTGAGGAGACCATGCTGAAAACTAGCTCGAACTAAGATTGATGTTCATGATGGCACTCTCACCATGGAGTTTGATGGCGAGGTGATTCGTTCCAATATTTTTGAGGCAATGAGGTACCCTAGTGACTTGCATTCTGTTTTTGCAGTTGATGTTATTGATTCTTTGGCACAACAACTTATTGAGTTAACTCGCAAGGATGCATTGGAAGTAGCCATTAGTGAGCACATTGGGGCAGAAAATTCCAGAGAATCGAGGAAGTTTATACATGTGTCTAAAGAAGTGGAGGAAGCTGTGGCAAGCTTGGATGAGACTATAACTATCACCACAAACAGGTATGATGTTTCGTACATTGAATTGCCTTTATCTAATGAGTAAATTCTTCCTTCTGTGATGAAAGCCCCTACCTTGGAGCTTAAGCCTCTTCCAGACATTTGAAGCATGGATCTTGGATAAGAATGATCCTTTGCCAGTTACAATAGAAATGGGCCTTGCACCACTACAAGAAGCGAAACTCGTCCGGAGTTACTTAGAGATCACAAAACAGCATTGGGTGGACGATTGTTGAACATCCCAAGGCCCAGCCATATGCCATGGACCGTATCTTTGTTGGGAAAAAAGGATCCAAGCCCACTTAGAGAAGCACAGCGAAGATGGACCCTGCCATGATGGAACAACGCGGGCTGAGGTACGTTAAAAACAAGCGACTTATTGGGAAGGCACACCCAAATGTTTTGAAAAAATAAATAAAAAAAGAAAAGAAAAATAAAATAAGGTAATAATGATCGATTTTTATGTCTCGAGGAGATTCCTTTCGTAGGCCATCAAATTGATCAGGTTTTATCTCTCTTTGCCATCTGTCTTATTTGGTTTTATATTTCTTTTACTTGTTTTTGACTTTTGTTTGCTATTGTGTTGTTATCTCTTTTATGTGTCTTTATTTTAGTTTTTGCTCTTTTCTTTTCCTTTCTTTTGTTTAATTTGATTACTCTGTGCTTTGAGCTCATTTGTGCAGCAGCTTGTAGAAACATCCAAACGAAAGTTGAAGTCATTCGCCAAAGGTTTGAAACGTGCATATCTTGGAGAAAAACAAACCCGATCGCATTATCGGTAATATCTCTTCTTTTCTCTTCTTCAATGGATGCCGATATCTTTCTATCGAACCTTCGTAAATATTTCCCTTCACTTCCTCAAAATGCTGTGTTTAAATACTCTGCTACAGTGACCTGCTATAGTGCCCCGTATTATACATGCTACAGTGCTTGTGGAATTATATTTCTATACATCTCACACTGTTTTGATTACAACTTTTAGTACACTGAATGGATTTATAAACCGTAAATTTCTCAAGAAAATAGACTTCGAGAGCTTTCCAACGGTATATAATATGTCATCGGGTTCATTGTATATCAATACAATTAAATACGAGAAGATCACTGACTAGCAGAGGTGAAAATGAAGGGTTTTACTCCATTTTTGTGCAAGTTGCTCCAAAACTCCTACAAACATCAAAACCACACAAAAAACATAAAAATACCAAGAAATATAGCAAAGAAACATGGACGAATTGATATGAAAATGATATATAAATAGACACTTATCAAATTCCCCCACACTTAGACTTGCTAGTCCTCGAGCAACTACAACAATATGAAAACAAAACTAAATCTAAACAGAATCAAAGAAAAATTAAAACACACACAAATGCTTCAACTTGCAAATAGGCCTCAAAGATTGTACTTAATTATAACACAAGGAATACTTCAAAATAATACACTTGATCAAGAATTTTATCTCAAAAATTAGTTTCGCTTCACTTCACTTCCTCAAGTGTGTGTGTAGAGCCATTCTCACCTAATCACTTGTAACCCGGATGAGTTTATGCATAAAAATGACTCATAGTTAATATTGAAGATGTGTGTATAAATGAACTCCATAGGCCTGCTTTTCAAGTCACTCTCCACTAATGTAGACAAGCACAATACTAAGGATCAAGTAGGGCTTTATTAAGCTTGTAACGTTTGGCTTGGGTGAAAGTATGATAAAGGATAATAATTTGGCTCAAATCACCCACAAACACATAAAATCATTCAATATTATGTGGAGCTCAAGCCCATGACATAAAAAATTCATTCTTATTCATCAAATGACTCTCCCAAACTTATTCAGAACACTCGAACTCTCTTTTTTTTTTCTTTTTTCTTTTTTTTTTGTGTAGAAAGCAAAAGAAACTACACCCCCACACTTTGTTGTTTCATTCTTTTTAAGAACGCCCAAGGGTATAGAACTCTTTTTTTTTCTTTTTTTTCTTTTTTTTTAACTCCAATTCCACTCCCCCACACTTAAACAATACATTGTCCTCAATGTTTAAGTACGTGGAAGATAAGTACAGATTTTTTTCTCTCTTTTTTTTTACAAACATAATAAAACTCACTTGCATTGCTCATGGCACAATCCAACCTCCTCTAACTTCCCAAAACCAGAACATAGCTCAAAATGTAATTGCGAATGATTTACATGCTCATAGGTAAGGGATAAACTGTTTAGAACAAATTCAATTAAGGTTAGGAAATCTTTTAGTGAGTTAACAAAGAAAAAGCAAGTGAGTTCTTGAAGGAGATTGAAGGCTTGGAAAGAGGAAGAACTACAAATCCTAAGAGATTTCATCAAATTTGCTAAGTTTTCCCTTTCCCTTTCTTTTTCTGGAATGTCTCCATATTGTATTGTATTTGTATTCTATCTGAATATGTGTAACTAAATCTGAATTGGTTGAGGGTGATTTCAAAGCCCTTGATATGGTGTTTGTAAGTTGATTGTGCAAGAAGTTATTATCCAATTCTCTAATTGAAGTTGCTTGTATTTTCCTATGTTTAATGCTTATGATTACTTACTGATTGTATTTGGGTGGCCAACTGAATATAATCTGGATATTGTCTATTGCTAGATTAGAAATCTTGATCCGTAATTGTCTTGAATTTCTAATCATTAGTAGCAAAATTGTGATCAGAGATTGCAATTGGAGAATATAACCTAAGCTAAATAATCCGAGCTTGTGTGTTTATTGCTTAGATCAACCTATCTTTCTTATCATAATGAATCCATTGAATTAAACTCAGAGAGCTTGTTCTAGGTTGTTTAATGGATAGAGATTAAATAAAGAGCTTGTTTTATTTAACAACAAAGTAAGGAAAGATTGGGGTAATAGAGCTTGCTATTATCTACGGTTGATAACTCAATGCTGTAATTAGATGACAATTCTACAATTAATTCGCAAATCTATATCTTGTGGTAGAGAAGGATCCCTTAACCAGCTTTCTCCCATTGATTTTTCATTCAAATTTACTTTCTGTTTTGTTATTCTTTACTTGCATTCTTATTTCATTTAGTAAATCATTCAACAAAACTCCCCCCTGTTTAGTTTATTGTTGCTGGAAATAACAAATTCAATTAGAATCAATCCTCGTGGGAACGATATCTTACTTATCACTTTATTACTTGTGCGACAGTATACTTGCTAGTTTCGAACGCATCAATGGATTAGGAATGCATGCAAATTTCACAAATTCTTGAAGTAAAAGGCCACGTGCAGTCGCATCATTTGTCTTGTACAGGGGACACAAATGAAGCCATTTAGAAAAATCGGTCAACCACACTTGATGAAATTCTTTGTTTCGCTGTGTTCGAGGCACCAATCCCACCACAAAATCCCAAGCAAAACATCTTCCCATGGATCATTAGGAACAGGTAATGGAGTGTACAAACCAGTGGTCTGCCCATGACTTTTTGCCACATGACAAATTGTACACCTCTTCACGTGCTTCATCACATCCCTTTCCATCTTCGGCCAATAGAAGGTTTCCTTCACAATAGCAATAGTTTTGTCTCTCCCAAAATGACCGCTAATGCCACTGCCATGTGCTTCATTAATGATTAATTCTCTCAAGGAACATTGAGGAATACACAATTGGTTTGCCTTGAGTAGATAACCATCCTGCAAAACAAATTGGTTAGATGAAAACTCATTACAGTTACTCCATATTTTGCCGAAATCTGGATCATCCTTGTAAAGCTCTTTTAAAACTTCAAACCCAACAACATTCACTTGCATAGAGGTCAGCAAAGAATGTCTTCGGCTTAAGGCATCAGCCACCACATTTTGAACTCCAGATTTATGCTTGATGGTAAAGTTGAAAGCTTGAAGAAACTCTACCCATCTAGCATGTCGAACATTAAGCTTCTGTTGGCTGTTGATGAACTTCAAAGCTTCATGGTCAGAATATAGAACAAATGGTTTTGGCAAGAGATACTGACTCCAATGCTTCAAAGCTCGACAAATAGCATACAACTCTTTGTCATAAGTTGAGTACTTTTTGCGAGATGCATTCAATTTTTCACTAAAAAAAGCAATTGGTCTGCGTTCTTGGCTAATAACAGCACCAATACCAATATTGGAAGCATCACATTCAACTTCAAAAACCTTGTTGAAATCTGGAAGTGATAAGATAGGAGCTTTTGTCATCTTCCTTTTAATCAGCTCAAAGCTTCTTTGTCCATCTTTCGTCCAAGTAAAACCATTACCCTTTAAGCATTCAGTGATTGGAGCCATTATAGTACTGAATCCTCCAATAAATCGACGATAAAATGAAGCTAACCCGTGAAAACTTCGAATGTTGTGGACTGATGTAGGAATCGGCCAATTCTGAATTGCTTCAATCTTGCTAGGGTCCATCTGAATTCCATCTTTTGAAACCACATACCCCAAGAAAATGAGGCTTTTGGTGAAGAACTCACACTTCTTCAAGTTGGCATAAAGCTTTTCACTTCTCAAGGTGTGAAAAACTTGATGAAGATGATCCAAGTGATGCTCCTCATCTTTGCTGTACACAAGTATATCATCAAAATATACAACAACAAACTTGCCAATGAATGGTTTAAAGACATGGTTCATCAACCGCATAAATGTACTTGGTGCATTAGATAGGCCAAATGGCATCACCATCCATTCATAAAGGCCATTCTTTGTTTTAAATGCAGTCTTCCATTCATCACCAGGTCTCATACGAATTTGATGATAGCCACTTCGAAGATCAATTTTTGAGAAGACAGTAGCACCATGAAGTTGATCAAGAAGGTCGTCAAGCCTCGGAATAGGAAATCTGTAATTAATTGTGATCTTGTTAACAGCCCTACTATCAATGCACATTCTCCAAGAGCCATCCTTTTTAGGCACCAAAAGAGCTGGGACAGCACAAGGACTCATGCTTTCCCTCACTAACCCTTTAGTGATAAGCTCATCAACCTGCCGTTGTAATTCTTCGTGTTCTGTGGGACTCATTCGATAGGCTGATTTATTTGGCAACACAGCACCTGGAACAAGATCAATGCAATGTTGTATGTCTCTCATTGGAGGAAGGCCTGGTGGTATCTCATCTGGTACAACATCATGGTATTCTTCAAGAAGATACTTCATCTCCTAAGGCGGTTTGTTACTAACTTCATTTTCTTCTAACAACAAGAACACATAAATTTCACTTCCCCTCTCAAACTCTCTTCTACATTCTGTTTGGGTAAGCAAAGCATTTCCCTCCCCTTTAGTAGGTTTAGGAACACCTTCTAACTTTGAAGGACCCAAAATAACTTTGACCCCATCTTTAAAGAATGTATAAGTATTCCTATAGCCATCATGCATTACTCTCCTATCATACTGCCATGGTCTACCAAGAAGTAAATGACAAGCATCCATAGGAACAACATCACCTCATATTTCATCTTTATACTTTTTCTCAATAGAAAATGAAACAAGGCAGCGTTTGTTTACCTTGATCTCGTTATCTTTCCGAAGCCATGAAATCTTGTAAGGTTGAGGATGCTTCTCTGTTTGATGACCAAGTTTATCAATCATCTCCGTAGACACCACATTTTCAAAGCTACCACCATCAATAATAAAGTTGCACACCTTACCATGAGAAGAACATCTGCTATGGAAGATATTTCTGTGAAGCCAATCATCTTCTCGTTCTTGGACAATACTCAAACTCCTTTGAATAAGAAAGAGAGAATCACCTCGATTTGCATAAGTGACTTCCTCTTCATCAACAAATTCTGGATTATCGAAATTGATCAAGGCATCTGACTCGATCTCTTCATCAATTTCATAAAAGTCATCAAATATTGGTGGTTTTCCATGATTCTCAAAGAAGTCATGGTCTACTTCATCATTCTCCACCAATTCATCTTTATTAGCAGCATCATTATCATCATAATTGCCCAAAGGACTTTGATCTTCTACTTCTCCATGCATTCCACCTGCGAATTCTTTATTTTCCAGAATTACAAAATGTTGCTGGAGTTGTTGGAGCTGCCGCATAAGATCTTCAACAATCAAACGTTTCTGGACTTGCTGAAGTTGCCGCCTGAGATCTTCAATGATCAAATCTCGTTGATCTCTTTGAGAAGGAGGCAATTGGGTAGTAGAAGCAGCCTTGTGAGTACGACCAGCCATTGAACCAAAAGCTCTGATACCAATCTGATACCGGATCTTCGAGATATGGCTCTGATACCAATCTGATACCGGATCTTTGAGATATGGCTCTGATACCAATCTGATACCGGATCTTCGAGATATGGCTCTGATACCAAATTTGATACCGGGCTGCTGGATTATAATAGATGAGGATAGGATCTTCAAGTTGATTATCAACTCAACCAATGGCTGGAACAAATAGAATGGAACCTAACAAACACTCTTTGAATGGATAACAAGCTCACCACCAAAGTGAACACCAATGGGATACAGATAATTCACCACCCAAGGATGTAAACCAAGGATACAGGGCTTAAACTAACTCACCACTCTATGGAATCCACCAAGAGATACAGAGTTAAGAACAAATCAGTATAAACACTGAAATTTCACTCAAATTCGAATTCCAAACTTCACTCCTTGAATACACAACTTTAGAACTTAAATAACTTGGAACAACCCTCCAAGCATAGGTAAAAGACAATAATTAAATGATTTCAACAATTACAGCTCAACTACTATATTGACAACTGATTTATTAACTAAGACTCATAAGTAAACTCATTAGGTAATAAAGCATAACCAACTAAGCTAGAAATTCAAATTTCAACCAACTAAGCAATCAAATTCAAATTCTAGAGTAGACTTTAATGCAACATTAACTATGAACCAGCTGTGAAGATATAGTCATAAATTCCTGCTGACAACTCCAAATGACACATTGACAAATGTGTTAGAAAGCTGACTTCAAGATCTTTTACAGCCATAAATCTTGACATTCAATTCTCTGCACAGCCAAACCAGTTCTTTTACGAAATTTATCCCTCATTCGTTCAGGGCACTCTGACCATTGTAACAATTGCACCCTTGATGATCTATCATGAATCCCATGGATTGCAACACTCCTGTGTCACAGTAAGGTTTTTGAAGTTGAATGTGATGCTTCCAATATTGGTATTGGTGTTGTTACTAACCAAGAACGCAGACCAATTGCTTTCTTTAGTGAAAAATTGAATGCATCTCGCAAAAAGTACTCAACTTATGACAAAGAGTTGTATGCTATTTGTCGAGCTTTGAAGCATTGGAGTCAGTATCTCTTGCAAAAACCATTCATTCTATATTCTGACCATGAAGCTTTGAAGTTCATCAACAGCCAACAGAAGCTTAATGTTCGACATGCCAGATGGGTAGAGTTTCTTCAAGCTTTCAACTTTACCATCAAGCACAAATCTGGAGTTCAAAATGTGGTGGCTGATGCATTAAGCCAAAGACATTCTTTGCTAACCTCTATGCAAATGAATGTTGTTGGGTTTGAGGTTTTAAAAGAGCTTTACAAGGATGATCCAGATTTTGGCAAAATATGGAGTACCTGTAATGAGTTTTCATCTAACCAATTTGTTTTGCAGGATGGTTATCTACTCAAGGCAAACCAATTGTGTATTCCTCAATGTTCCTTGAGAGAATTAAGCATTAATGAAGCACATGGCAGTGGCATTAGCGGTCATTTTGGGAGAGACAAAACTATTGCTATTGCGAAGGAAAACTTCT
>SNVD02004739.1:0-20771 GCA_013180625.2 Boswellia sacra | reverse complement strand
CGCATTAGCCCTAATGCGCGGCCATTTGTGTCGACCAATCGGTGGTGCAAATGTGCTCGCGCGCACGAGCAAACCTGCCGACTCGCTCGACACGAGTGGTCAGAGCAAACATTCGACCGCCGGCGCCACTCAGAGCCACGGCCGCTGCGAACCTGTTGCGAGCCTCCGATCGAGTGTGCGCCACTTCCGGTCCAGAAAGGCCACACGGGCGCGGAGGCGGAGAGAGACTCAAGATGGGGGCGGAAGGGGCGAAGGAGGAGCGAATAAGGCGCTTACTTACCTGAGAATGTGGACGTGACGTTTTGGTTTTCCTGGTACGGACACGCCCCCTCGCCGGGCATCTCCGCGCTGAGCTCGTAGTCGTTGGCCTGGGCGCGTTTGTTGCGCGTTGATGGTTTTCCGGTGGGATTCGTTTGTTTGTGGTTGGGCGCGCGGCCGCCAGGCGGACGGGCGAGTGCGTGAGAGGGAACGGGGCGGGGCGGGGCCGGGCGGAGAGGTGAGAGTGTGATTGGCTTGTTAGCGGTGGCACACTCGATGATGAATATGAAGCGAGCGCGCGGACGTGACGGCGGCGGCGGCGACGTCGACGTCGACGGCAACGAAGAAGAAAAGGCTGAACAAGACGAAGAGCTGGAAATGGGCGACAGCTCCCACGCGCGCGCGAATATGTTGGCCAACAGGCGCCCAGCTGTCGGCCGGCGCCGAGCTGTCTGGCCGGCGCCGATAAAGTGGAGCGCCGGGCGAATGCAAATACCTGCGGCGAGCAGTTGGCGGGGCGGCCGTGCGGCACGACTTGAGCGCGCGATTCGTGTCGGCCAGGTGAAGACTCGGGATCACTTCCATCGGCGCCACAAGTCCGCGCTGGCGGCGAGCCCGAGCGCACGGCAGCAACAAGTCGACGAGCTGCTCGTCCGGCCGCCGGTCCGTCCGTTTCGCGCTCGCTCGCCCGAGTCGATCTTTTTGGCGCCTGGGCCGCCGACGCCTTGTTTTTGCGGCTGATCCAAATTTAGACTTATCACTTTGCATTCATATTCTGCACGTCCCACGGCGACGGCGGCGACGGCGGCGGACAAGAAGACCGACGAGAGTGCGAGTTTGTCTCTCGCGCGCACTCACCACGGTCGGGCTGGCGCGCCGGCGACCAGCCACCAAAATGAATTAGAAGCTCGCCATAGCGCACCGCCGGCCGGCCGAGCCGCCGACTGCCACTCGGCCGAGCTCCCATTTGTTTAATCTTCATCTTTATCATGGCGCTCTAATCTCGCGCGACTGCGGCCAACGAGATGGCCGACTTTCGAGCCGAGGCGAGCGCGCGTCGGTATCGCTCGCTCGCTCGCCGCGCAGATCGCTGGCGCGTCGTGTCGAAGGGATTCGTGTGTGAGAGCTGTGAGAGCGCGGCGATTGCAGTGATCGCGTTCTACCTGGCGCATGTAGAGGACAGGCGGCGGCGGCGGCGGCGACTCGCTGCGAAGAAACAAAATTGTAATTCAATTTGCGTCGCCATTTGAGACCGCCAAGGACTCAGGCCGCCGAGCACATTGTGCCGATTTTAATGTCTAAATCAAATGGCTAATTGTGAGCGTGGCGGTTGGCGCGGCGGCGGCGGCGGCGGCGTTTCAAAGGTCCGCCGGCCGACTTAAGCCGGCGTGGCGCATTGTTTGCAACGCTCGAGACAGAGAGAGAGAGAGAGATCAATGAGCTCGAGCAACAGATCCATAAGTCAGCGAGCGCGTCGCTGATCCGCACACAACTCGCACACGACTCGGCCGTTGTCTACTTACCCCCACAAAGTACTGCCGACAGCGCGGCTTGTAGGCGTTCGTGCCGCAGACGAGCAGCGTCTCGGGCGTGGGCATTTTGATCACACGGATGTAATTCTGGCACTGGTCGGGCGACTTGCCCTTCATGCGACACATGCGCACGTCCTCCTCGCTCGAGCTCCACTCGAGTCTCTGTGTGTTCGCGCGTGCGCCGGACGAGTTTGCGCGTCGAGCCGGTTCCGGCGTCAATTAGTGAACAGGTAGGGAGATGGGGGATTAGATAGTTAGCGAGTGAGTGAAGTGGTTGCGTTGAGATGGGCGCGCACGCAGACTGAGAAAGAGTGGCCTCGAATTGTGCGCACGATTAGCGCGTGCGCCCGAGTGCCGCTGCTGTTCGGCGGACAAATGACAATTAGGAGCCAAATAAATGAGACGCAGATGAGTGCCAAATTGGATTGGCGCTCGCCCCCTCGAGCGGCCGCACACAACACAATCGCGGCCAGCACCTGAGGAATGTGCGCCAGACACGCGATTGGCGGACATTCCTCGGCGAGCTGTTCGAGGGCACGGCCGCGTGACAGCTTAACTCGCCGAGACGCCGCCTCGGATTGACACCTCGGCCGGCCTGAAATGGATCTCGACGTCGTTAGTGTCGGCCGGCGCTTGATGGACGAGCCGCGTGCGGGCGCGCGCCGCAGGTGTCCGGCCGCGCGCGCCCGACGCTAATTGGCTCCGGCGCTCATTATGGGCATCATTATGTCCACGTTGGCCGCGCGGCCGGCCACCAGGCGGCGCTCGGCGCCGACTCGGATTAAGTGCTCGACTCGATCGATAGGGCGCACTTGTTGCCCGGCGCTCGTGTCGTTCTCGAGACGACAACGAGTCGAGTCGGCGCACTCGAGCTGCCAGTCGGTCAGCCAGGCGAGCGAGCGAGCGAGCGAGCGAGCGAGGAAACAATGCCGGCGCGCGCCCGCATAATCTGGCCCCTGGGCGCTCGCAACGCCGATTGCGTCACGGCTCAAGTTGAGCGCAGGCGGCCCGACGGCGGATAATGTGCGCCGTATGGCCGGCGCCGAGCGCTCGACTCACACGAGGCCGTGCGGGCGCAATAACGAGCGAGAGG
Organism: Boswellia sacra; assembly: GCA_013180625.2. NCBI lineage: Eukaryota > Viridiplantae > Streptophyta > Magnoliopsida > Sapindales > Burseraceae > Boswellia > Boswellia sacra. The sequence continues at coordinate 17,888 of SNVD02004739.1, read as the reverse complement.
CGCGATTTTATTTCGGATCAGCCGCCGCAGATTTAATTTGCTCGCAATCGTCGTCGTCGTCGTCGTCGTCGTCCTCGTGGACGTGAGTTTGCCGCCGCCGCTCGGCCGAGTCGAGATAATCGCATTTCGGGCGCAAGTACTTATTTGCCTCGACCGGCCCACTCGAGGGCGCGCCCAGCGCTGCGCACAATTGCGCCCGCCGCCGGCCAACAAGTGCACTGCGCCCGCCGCCGTCGCCAATGACAATTGTGATTTATTGATTTCTCGTTAGTCGAGGCGCGCGCCACTGCGAGGGCGCACTTGCAACATTGCAGCGCCCAGTATGGCACAAGGTTGCGCAACACAAGGGCGAGGAAAACAAATACAAGTGGCGGTGGATGCGAGCCGATGCGGAGGCTGCAAACTCGGCCCGACTTTCGCTCGCTTCACTGCAGAATTAGCCGCTCGTTAATTCGGCGGCACTTTGACGGCATTTCGGCGCCGCTTTGGCCACGTCGACGGCGGCGATGTTTTGGCTTCGTCGAGCTGGTCGTGGTCGTGGTCGTCGTGGCCGAGTCGAGCCGAGTCGAGTCGAGTCGAGTCGAGTCGAGTGGGGCGCAGTCGAGGGCGTCCAGCTGAACGCACGCGCTCCACCTCCACTTTAATGTCCAGTTCTCACGCGAAACTGGCGACCGGCGCGCGCGTTTCGCACACCGCTCGAGCATCGTCGCCGCCGCCGCCGCCGCCGCCAATTGATTTCCTTTGTGGCGCTCGCCAACTCACGTCGACCGACTCGAGGCTTTTGTGCGCTCGCTCGAGCGCGGCATAAACAAACAAAAGTTGATTCATGACAGTTCGAGCACTCACCTGTGCGCGTCCGTCCGGCGGCGTCCGCGACGTCGGCGGCACTTCTGCGGCGTATGCGCGCGCCTAATTGGCGACTGCAGCGCGCGCAATAGTCCGAGTGGCGCGAGTTCGCGGCCAGCGGCGCAGTGTCGACGGTGACGAAAATGACGAAGATGACGACGCCGGCGACGATTACGAGCCCGTCGAGGTCGGCAGTGAAAAAGCGCTGTGTGTCGTGGAGCCGGTGAGAGCCAGTGCGCAGTGACGCAATGGGCCAATCGATTTTCCGCCTCCGCACAAAAGGGCGACCGATTGCCGCAGAGGTCGAGGGCCGATTTGTGTCTGCTCGAGCCGTCGGCCGCGCGTCACTCGCACTCGCACTCGCACTCGCACACACACAGAGAAGTGACGAGGAAAAATTGAACAGGCGCATCGAATGGCGCGCTCGGTGGATGCGCTCGCCCGGCGTGAGCTCGAGTTTCATTGTTCGCGCGCGCGGCCGTTGCATGAGCGCCGGTCGGCATATGCAAATCGCGACTCCAGTGCGACAATTTGCGCTCGAGGTGGCCCTCGAAGTTTGCGCACGATGATGTCGACGACGACGACGATGACGACGATGACGACGATGACGACGAACAATTGAAATCAAATTTGCGCCTTGTCTTTGGGCCGAGAGCGCGCGATCTTCGTGGTCGCGGGCGCGCCTCAGCTGATCGCTCGCTGATCGCAACAGCCGCGCGCTCGCTCGAGTGTGAGAACTGACACCGACGCGCACTCGATTCGAGCGCCGCCCGACAAGCGCTCGCCTGGTTGCGCAATCGCGCGCGCCTCGAGCTCAAGTCGACGGCGACGACGGGGCCAATCAGAGGCGACATTTGTTTGGCCAAGCGGCGGCGCAAACAGTCGCCAGCGGTCGGCGAGTGCGTCCGTTTGATGGATCGATTGATCGGTGGCGTTGGGCGCGGCCGCGGAACAAACGGAGGCGCGCAATTGGCGGCGCCCCAGAGGTGAGCTGAGCTGTCTGGAATCAATCTCAGTGTTCGCGCTCGGCATTCCTCATTTGAATACGCGCCGCTCGAGTTGGCCAGCGCCAGACGCCGACGCCATTCCCAGGCGACGCGGATGTCGCTCAGGGCGCGAGATCGGCCGCTGGTCGCGCGCGTGTGCGGGCGCTCAAATCCCCGCGAGTCGGCGGGCCGCGCGAGAAGCCAAGGCAGAGGGGCGACGCCGAACAAGCGAGTGATTGAGAGGCTAAAAAATGATTGATTTGGCCAAATCGCACTGTGAGAGCTCTGCGGACGAGAAAAAGAGGGCGAGCGAGCGAGCGAGCGAGAGAGAAGGAGAGAGAGAGTAAAGAAAATACGGCTCACCTGCGCGGCACAATCACAAACACTTTGGACAGTTTTTAGTGTGCGCAGGTGAGCGCTTAAGCCGGCGCACTGGCGCTCACTCCGACGGCGCCGACGATCGGGTTGAGCTCCCGACGCGAGGGCCCACCCCCGAGAGCCAAACCGCCGCCGCCGCCGCCGCCGCCTAAGCCCCGCCAACTCGGCGGCCGGCGCGCAGCTTAGGGCGCGCAATTGTCCCTCTCGAAATGGCGCCTTATCCCGAGGTTCTGGCGGCGTTGGCATTGGCGTCACCATCGGCCGGCCCGCCAGCCAGCGCCATATAAATCATTGGACGCGCTCTCGAGGACTTTCCAAAGTAAGAAGGCCGCCGGCGCGCATCCGGCGCTCGCCACTGGCCGGCGATGAGGCCGCGATTGCGCAACACGGGCGCGCAATAAAAGTAATAAGCCGAGAGCATAATGATTGGCGTTGTCCGTTAGTCAATCGGCGTGGTTGTTGTTGTTGTTGTTGTTGTTGTTGTTGTGTCGTTGGCGAGCTCGGCCGCTCACTCGATGGATTGAACACAACTGAACCGAACCGAACCGAACCGAACCGAACTGAACTTTTCAGCTCGGCCGCCACCATCGGCCATTCAGCCGCGAAAGCCGCCACATAAAATTGATTAATCGTTACTTTGTGCGCGTCGCCGTGGGTTTTTGTTTGTTGTGCGCCGTCTCGGCAGAGGCGCGCCTCTCGACGACGAGCGCCAACTCGTCGAGAAGCCGCCGGAGAAGAAGAAGAAGAAGAAGAAGAAGAAGAAGAAGAAGAAGAAGAAGAGGAAGAAGTAGAAGAAGAAGAGGACGCCAACGAGGACGACGGTCGAGACAAAGTTGAGCGCTCGCTCGGCGGCCAACTCACAAACTCCGAGCGAACTCCGAGCGGCGAGGCGCGCACTTTGCCGGCGAATCAGTTCCGCTCCAGTTTCTACATCGACACACGAGCGCCGTTTAAATTTAAACATCACCTCGGTCGCTCACTTGTGTGTGTGTGTGTGTGTGTCAACTGAATGAACTGCGACTCGGTCGCCCGCCCGCCCGCAGCGAGCCATTTGTAAGTGTTTGTCGGCCGGGGGCGCGCATGTTTGCACCTCACAAAGAGGCACTGCCCGCGAGAGTCGAGAGTCCGTAATTAGTGCTCGTTAATGTTGCGCCGCCTGACCTATGGATCAATAGCGCCACCATAGCGAGCGAGCGCGCGCCTCGGCCGGGCTGTGCGCGCGCGACTCAAAGATGACAAGCTGCTCTCGCAGAGGTCGATTCAATTTATGAGCTGAGCCGAGCTGAGCTGGGCCGAACTCACGAGCGACGCGCCGCTGGCTCGCTGGATCGCAGGCGGCGAACGCGGCGAACGCGCCGAGGCGCCTGCGAGTGTGATTTATGGCCAATGAAGCGAGCGCCCGCATACTGGCGCGTCTCGGATATTGGCGACCACAAGCCAATTTCACGCTTCGAGCGCGCATCTGGTCAGCTCGGATCGATCGGCCGAGAGTTTTGAGCGCACACGCGAACACTCGGGCACATGCGCGGCTCACTTCCGATTCAGGGCCACTAATGAGCGCGGGCGTGTGATTGACGTGCGCGGCCAGTGACAAGTCGCGCGCGAATCGCATCGACTTGCGCAATCGAGTGGCGGCCGGCGCGACATTTGCGAGTCTGCGGCGCACTTGGGTTTCCACGCGACGCAACTCAATCGGGCGTGCAAATTGCGTGGCGCTCACCTTGGCGACGGCTGACTTTTTTGTTCGGCCTCGTGGTGGCCGCGCGAATCAATGCCCGTGAGCGGCCACAACGAGCGCCACGAGCGTGCGGCCTCCAGAACGGGAGCCAAATTTAATTAGATGCAATTACCTCGCCACGCGCGCACTCGGGGCCCGAAAAAAAACTTGTCGCCAGCGCAGGGCCGCCGTCGCCACCGCCGCCCGCCGCCAGCCGGCCGGCCCTGGCGCACGTTACGAATCCAATCAAATTAATGTCCGCCGCCGCCCGGCCGCGCCCAATTTGGCCCCTGAGGTCCGGGCACGCGCGCCACGCGAGCCGCTTCCGGCGCGGGGGCGGCGCCGTGACGTTCTGGCGCTCCGACTCGATCGTGCGCGTGATCCGACTGACCAGCGGCCGCGATCGCCCTGCACAATCGATCATTGGCCAGAAGGTCCGCGCGCGCCGACGACGACCACGACCACCTCGACGATGAGCCAACTCGAGTCGGCCGGCCGCTGGTTATTGCGCAACCAGGAAGGGCGGGGGCGTGCGCGCACACGGGGCCAAATTACATCCGAGCTGAGCATCTAAATCATAGTCAACGAGCGTGCGAAGGCGCACGAGTTGACATTGGCCGGCCGCCGCTTTATTTCCATGCGCTGGCCGAGCTCAAACAGCTGCCGCCGCCGCCATTGGAAACGAGCGCGAGCACAGGAAAGTCGCGCAAAATTAACGGCCGATCGGGCGGCGCGCGACGAGCGCTCGCCGGCTGACAAATGCAGTCAAAATGTTGCAGCCGCGACGCTGTGACGACAATGATAAAGGGCCGTCGGGGGCGTGCGGCCGGGCTGGCGCGTGCTCGTCGTCGCGCCGGCCGGCCGGCAAAAGATTGATGCGAAGTAGCGCCGGCGGCCGGCGTCTGGACGCGGCCGACTGGACGAGCGGGCGCCCATTTGGGTCACGTTCGGGCCGCGCTCGAGATCGCGTGCCACAGCCACGAGCAGGCGGACGACGAGCAGCTCGTGTTGCAGGTCCACAGGCGCGAGCTTGGCGTGGGCCCGCCGGCCGGCCGTACGAGATGATTGAGAGGGCGCCAGTCTGGTGCCCGCGAATGACAACGGGCGCGAGCCGAGTGAAAAAAACACTCATTTGCGGGCCGCCCCCACCCATACATCATGCGGGCGGAAGAGGGCCGAGACCCGAGGAATTATAATCCGAATCCAGTGCGAGCGCGTGGGAGGCGGCGAGTGTCCGCCTCGCTCGCCAGCAAAGTCGCCGATATCTACGCGCTCGCTGGCGCGTCGAGTCAATTGATTGTCGCGCCGCTGCTGCTCGCCAACTGGCGCGCGCTCGCGGCACACAATTAATTTGCATAGAAAAATAATCTCGACTTGAGCCGGCGGCTCGGGGTCGAGCTGGCTGCTTGCCGGGCACGAGTTCGGGTGGCGCCGATCGGTGCGCAAATCTGAGCAAAATCTCGATAAGATTGGCCAACTTTCGCGCCCCCGCCGCCGCCGCCAGCCAATAAAGCACTTGATCCGTCGTCGTGGCCGCCGCCGCCGACGCCGCGATGACGACGCCCACGACGACTGCACTCGAGGCGGGCGCGAGTGAATTATTGAAAAGAAGAGTTGGGCGCGTGCTCGTCGCGCCGGCGTCACGCGGGGCCGCAGTCTGCAGTTGACACGCGCCTACTTCCGGCCGCCGGGGCGCGCCGAAGAATGGGCGCCGCGAGCGACAAGCGCGCCGAGCTCAAAGGGAGCGGCGAGAGTTTATTTAAATCACTCGGCCGCCGAACGCGCGAGTTCGGCGGCCTGTCTGCCAGCAGCGCGCGAACAAACGGCGCGTGACTCAGGCTGGTGCCTAGCGCCCGGCGTCGCTAGGCACCCGCGGCCAATATTTCCGCGCTCTGTGTGTGTGTGTGTGTGTGTGAGAGTTCGCAGTCGCTAGTCGGGGCTAACAAGCGTCGACAGCGCCGTCAGCCGAGCCGCTCGCCGCCCGCAGTCGACGGGTTATTTATCAAGACGAGGCGCGCCATAATCGAGACCTGGCCGCGACCGTCGCCCTCGGCCCCCTCCAGAGGCGCCCATTAAATTGTATTAGTGGGCGCGCGAACGACAAAACAATCCGAAGGCGCCCGCGTCACGCCCAGGCGACGATAAAGTTGCCTGCGAGCTGCGGGGGCGTGTGAGCTTTGTGTGGCTGTGCGTGGGCGGACGGCGAGTTTGGTGGCGCGTGCGAAATTGGATAAGTAAAAATAGCCGGCCTCGCGCGGACGTAAACATGACGCTCTCGAGGAGCTCACGGACGTCTCCGATCGGCACTTTAATCGTCGTGGCGGCGGCGGCGGCTTGTAAAGCAATCAAGAGGTTCGGCGGGCGCTCGGGGCGATCTGTTGGGCGTGGCGGCGAGCGCAGTGGAGAGAGTCGGCGGCGGCAGCTCTGAAACGAGCGCGCGCTCGGCGGGGCCAAATGAGAGTTCATTATCATCAAATGGCGACACTTAGGCGCCTCGAGATCACGCGCGCGCCCAATGCGCCGGTTTTTCACCAGACATCCCATTGCAGAGCTCGCGCACGTAATCTGGCCCCAGTTGCACTCACGCGTGCGCACAATTTACGACACGCGCCCGCCGGAACAAAGCGCCACGCAGACTTGTCGTCGTCGTCGTCGTCGTCGTCGTCGTCGTCGTCGTCGTCGTCGAGCTCGTCGCGGTCGTTGGCGATGATGACGACGAGCACGACGAGCAGGAAGACGGGGCCCAGAGACGAGCCGAGGTAAAGGTGCGCGCGCGTGCGAGTCGCAGAAAACAATCGGCCTCGACTGGCGGCGTCTGTTTGTTGATTCAATTTTGTCGCCGGCGACACATTTTCGGCCGGCCCGACTTGGTGGCGCTAATTCGGCTTGACGTGGCCACTGGGCGCCCGGCCGACTGTCTCTCGAGGCCGCGGCACGTGAGCGGACTCGCGACTGTTGTGACAAGAGGCCAGAGTTTGTGCGGCCGGAGGAGCGGCGATGCTACGACCACGCCATAAGGCACACGGAGGCGCCCACACAAAGGCGCGCGCGCACATAGAGTCGCGCGCAAACACACGCGCGACAACATAAACAATAGTCATCGAGAGCCGACGACAATTCAAAGTGATGGCTGGCGGGCCTCCAGCGAACGGCTACTTACTCGTTGCTCGCGCAGCGTCGACAGGCTTAGGTTGTAGACGAAATTCCTGTGTCGGGCGGGCGGGCGGGGCGCGCATGTTAATAAGAAGGGGGGGGCCATGTCCACGGCACCGGCGGCGCATTGGTGGCGCGACCAAAGTTCAAGTGGCGTGTGCGGCGGCGGCGAAGGGCGCGGGTGAGACGGACACGCAAGTGGGCGCCGGCGTTCGTTTGTCCGAGCGCGCAAATGAGTTGCGCGAGTCCGAGCGGAAGTGTGGGCGCGGCGGGCGAGCCGTTGATTACATTTTACAAATGTCATTGGGGGCGCGTGTTTTTGTTGATGGGAGCGGGGGCCGTGTGGCGATGCGCGCGCACGTCGACAGTTAATGAATTCGTGTGCGGTCGTGATGAGAGCGGGCGCGCGCGGGCGTCGGGCCGACAGATGCGAGGGGGCGGCAGAGAGCGGGCGAGAATTCGGTTCGTTAGTTTGCAGGATTCTTTTGGGGCCGCCGAGCAGGGGCGGCTCGATTAATTTGTTTAGCACCTTTGCGGGCGCGACACTGCAAGTGAGAGGGTGGGCGCGAGGAGGCGAGAAGCCTTTGGTGGCCGTCCAAACAACCGACTAAACACACACACCCCGATGCGGGCGGGCGGCTAGCCGGCCGGGCGCGCGTCGAGCGCCGGCGGATAGATTTTCCAGAAGTTTGGCCGAGAACAGCTCGCGCGAGCTGGCCCACAGCGGCGCCGCTCGAGAGTGCGCCGCCGGTGACGCTGATTGCGTCGCGTGCTCGGCTCACTGATTATGCAATCCAGCCGTTGAGCGCGCGCCGCCTAACTGTCGGCCGGCGATAACAATGGGAAAGTAACTCGAAACGCCGCCGTCGCATTCCTGATCCATTTCTGTCGGCGGCCTTCCGGGCGCGCACTCACTTGTTTACTTTGGCCTGCGCCAGGTCATTATCATCCTCGTCGTCGTCGTCGTCGTCGTCGTCGTCGTCGTCGTCGTCGTCGTCATTTTCAGGCGGCGGTGGCCAGCCAAAGGGTTGCGGCCGCTGCGGCGCCGCGCGCTAAAGCAATTACGAGCGGGGGCGGCCGGCGCAGAGTGCGAGTGTGTGCGTTTGCAGCGAGAGCTCGCTTACCTCGCCCTTCTCGGCGCACTCGCACACACACAAACACTCAAGATGGCGCGAGCGCAGACACGTTCAAGTCGAGCGCCGGGCGACATCGGCCGACCGCCCGCCGGCGTGGGCGCGGCGAGCGGGCGCGCGCAAAAACTAGAGCTAATCAATTTAGTGACACCAACAACACCAACAACGAGCCGCAAGCGACGGCCGTGCGGCCGCGCGCCCTCGACGCGTGGCGAGCGTTGTGCGAGCTCGAGTCGACAGGTTAACGGCGCGATGAACACCACCACCACCACGAGGCTAATCAGGAGCGGCGTGGTCATTGTGGCGCTCGCGCTGATCGGCGGCGGCGGCGGCGGCGGCGGCGACCACTTGGCCCAGGCGGCGGGCCTGAGCGCGCGCCGACCCGAGTCGTCGTCGTCGATGTTTGCCGAGGTGGAGGACCTGGCGGACTCGAGCGTGAGAACGCGACTGGGCACCATCACCATCGAGCACTTGGGCACGACGGCCGACGACTTCGACCGGCTCATCCAGCGCATCCTCGACGACACACACAACTCGGGCCAGCGCGACCAACACAAACAGCGGCCGCAGAGCAACGCTCAGGCGTCGCCGTTGGCCGCGCTCGCGAGCAGCTTGTCGGCCACTCAGCAGCACCAGCTCAACAATCGTGTGCCCGCCGACGCCAACAACCGCACGACAATGCGCTTCTTTCGCAACAGCAAGACCTTCGCCTCGGTGGTGTATACGAATCCGCTCGTCGAGGTGGCCACTCAGCAGCGCCAGCCGCGCCGCCTGATCAACTGTCACCTGGTGGACCTCGAGAAGCACTCGAGCGACGTGGCCATCTACGAGGCCAAGTACGACATCCGCACGCTCGACATCGACTTCCGCGCCATGATGCAGCTCATCGAGGCCTGCACGAACATTGCACGACTGCGCCGCCGACCCGCCAACCCGATCGGCCAGCAGCCCGCCCCCTCGGGCAGTCAGTACAAGTCGGCCGCAAGCGCCGCCGGCCACCTGTTCGCGCACGCCAACAGCTCGCTCGCCGGCCACCCGAGCTCGGGCGTGCCCATGGTGGTGGTGGGCCGGCCCGTGCCCGCACTTCCGGCGGCCCAGGTGGGCGTGGCGCCGGCCCCGGGCGCCAACGAGGCCAAGGCGGTGGTGGCGGCGCTGCAGAAGGCGATGGAGAGCGCGGTGACGCGCGAGCTGCAGCGCACGAGTCGCCAGCCGCAGCAACAATTTGACGCCGTGACGCAACAGAGCCAGACGCTCGTGTTCCAGGAGGAGCACAACCACGAGGACGGCCTGAACCCCACGCGGGCGCCCAGCCAGGAGCCCAGCCACGAGCACCGCCGCCAACACCACCGCCACGCCCACCGCCGCCACAGCGCCGCCCCCGACGAGCAAGCACAAGCACAAGCACAAGCACAGCCAGCGAGTGGAGCCGCGCCTGAGGAGGCGCGCCGAGCCCGCGCCCGCCGCTTCGAGCCCTACTCGGCGCCCGACTTTTACCGCAACTTTTCCCAGCCCCAAACTCTGGCGCTGCGCCGCGAGCTGCACCCCGCGCCTGGGCGTGGCGTTCGCCAACTCGCCAGGCGCCCGCGCACTCGCCCGCCTGGCCGACCCCGAGGGTCGCAAGCTCGTCCTGGGCGAGGTCACCGCGCCGCCCCCCAAACCGCCCGCAGCGCGCGGGCCTCACAATGGCCCCGCTGGCGGGCCCGGCCAGACCGGAAGTGGGGGCGGCGGCGGCGGCGGCGGCGGCGGCGGCGGCGGTGGCAGCAGTCTGCGCGAGGCGCTGGAGGAGATCAGCAGCTACGACAGCAGCGACCTGTTGTCCATTTGGCGCGGCATTCTGCCCGGCACCAACTGGTGCGGAATGGGCGACCGGGCCACCTCGTACAACGACCTCGGCTTCGAGTCGGACATCGACATTTGCTGCCGCGCCCACGACTTCTGTCCCGTGCGCCTGTCCGCCTTCACCGCCGGCTACGGCCTCTTCAACTGGAGCTTCTACACGCGCTCGCACTGCTGGTGCGACCAGAACTTCCTCGACTGCCTCCAGCAGGCCGAGTCGCCGCTCTCGGCGGTGGTGATGAAGTTCTACTTCGGCATCATGAAGACCACCTGTCTCAACGACATCGAGACCGCCCCCTCTCGCCCCGGCCAGCCCTCCAAGTCGGCTGGTCGCGCGCAACTTCCGGCCAACTCTGGCCAGATGTCCGTCGAGCCGCCGCCCAGCATTCGCGCGCTGAAACAGTCGCAGTGGTTGAGCACAAAGTACGAGCGCAAAAGCCAGCAGCCGCCTCGGCATTAGCGACGAGTCGTCAGACATTAGCAGACGCGCGCGCGGCCAAATAAACACACGCACACGAGCAAGCGTTTGATCGAGAGGGCGGAAAAGTGAAAAATGTTATGTAACAGGAGGCGCCGGCGACGAGTGAGCGGCTGTTTGTGTTTGTTTGTTTGCTCGGCCAGTTGGCGAGATCGAGCGATTGCAGGCGCGCTCGGCCAGGCGGGCCGCCCAAACACTCGCACGAGCAAGCCGCGAGTGCGACTCGAGCGAGCCCGACAGACAAACTCAATGGGCCGCCCGAAGTGGCGAATACTTGTGGATGCCAAGGCGGCGCCGATTCAATGGACGCGCGTCGGCGACAAGCTCGAGACTCGTCGTAAGCGCCGCAACGAGCGCGAGATCATTAATGAATCAATGAAACGACAGAGTGAGAGATATGCGCCTTATCTCTGTCGCGAGCGCGCGGGGGCGGCGTGAGCGCGCTCAAGTCGACATTTGTTCTTCATCAAGCACCACGACGACGACGACGACGACGACGACGACGACGACGATGTGCAAAACATTTGTTGAGCTCGTCAAGCTCCATCACAACACAGTAGAGCCGCTGGCCGACTTGGTCGCCGTCGCCATTCACAGCGCACGAGATCCACTGACTTTTCTCACTATGGCGCCCGTTTGTTTACTTTGCTTCTCGTCGTCGTCGTCGTAGTAGTCGACGTGCGGGCGAATCGGCCGCTGTGTTTGCTCAGCACAATGAGCGCTGCGCTTGGCGCAAATCTGGCCAACTGAGCGCTCGCCAAGTGAGTCTGGCGCTTGCGTGCGCTCGCTGACCGAGAGAAATCTCGAGTCTGCCCGATGGCAGCAACTTGTTGGCCGCCCCCAAGACAATGCGCTCGTGCGCGACTCTGAATGGCCACGGCAACAACAACCACAACGACCACACACTCGAAGCTCACATGCGCGGACGGAAGTGCGCCACCCGGGCGCCCCGGGTGCGAGATAGAGAGAGAGAGAGAGAGGAGTTCAAAACTTACCTGGCGCCCACTAGGAGAGTGTCCTCGTCGGCGAGCTCGAGGATCTTGAAGTGGTTGGCGTCGAGCTGCTGCGAGTCGTTGCCGTTGAACACTTGCAGCATCTGCGACATCGCTTGATGGAGGCCTTGAATGGAGTTCAAGTTGGCCGCTTGCTGTGGTTGTGGTTGTGGTTGCTGTAGTTGGAGTTGGAGTTGCTGTGGCTGTGGCTGGTGTTGACTGGGCGCCGACTGGGCGACGGCGGCCCCGAGGCTTTGCTGGAGCGCGAGCGTGGGCGTGGGCGAGCTCTCGAGCGAGAGGCTGGCGAGCAGTGCGCACAAGAGCCAGCCGAGCGTCGGGCCAACGGCCTTGAGCGGGCGCTCAGGTGCGCAGTTTGCGCGGCCCGCGGACAACGTGCGCGCGGCCGGCCTCATGTTGGCCGCCATTGTGGTTGTTGTGGTGGTTGCTGTTCTCGTTCTTGTCGCTCTTGTCGTTCTTGTTGTTCTTGTTGTTCTTGTTGTTCTCGTTGTTGACGCCGACGAGCAGACGCCACGCGGCTTCAGCTCGGCGGCGAGGCCCAAAGTCGCGGCGCGCGGACTCTGGCGGCCGCCTCTTTCGAGTGTGATCTTGGCGCGCTCAAGGGCGGCCACTGGCCGTCATCATGTTGACTTGTACCTCTAGTCGCGTCACGAGTTGCGCCTCTCTTGTGATTCCGCGCCTCAACTCAATGTCGTGATCGCCTGTCGAGATGGTGTTTGTCGTTGGGCCGGCTTGCGTGTGGCGACTCTTGGGCGTGTCGCCGGCTCGTTCGGCCCAGATGGCTCGTGTCGCGGCGGCGGCGGCAGTGGATGAAGTTGTAGTCTTGAGGGCGCGCGCGTGGGCGTCGAGTTTGAGGGCTTGGCGTTGTCGTGGGCGATGGCGATGGCGATGGCGATCGCGTGAGAGTCGTCGTCTTGGGCGACGCCGACGACTTTGAGTTCCTCTCGGGCCGAGTGACAAAATGCTATTGGCGAGTGTCGGAGTCGAGCGGCTACAGCGGCGCGCCGCTTAGCCGTGTGCGTGCGTGTGCGCGTGCGTCACTCGCGCCCAGACTTCGCTGTGTGTGCGTGCGTCTGTGCGACCGTGACTCGCGCGCGCTGGCCGCTCGGACGCATGCGCGCCGAACGCGCAACGTTGTTTCGGCGCTGGCTGGCAGCGCGCCCGCCGCGCCTCCTGTCGGGTGGCGCTGGAAATGGCAACCTCGGGTCTTGGGGCCGGGCCGGAAGCGAGTGGGAGGCGTCAGCGAGTTGATGACGACTCCCACGTCGACTCGATGGCCGCGTGTCAATTAACTGCGCGCGCCCGAGGTCTCGACCACGAGCGGCGGCCGGAAATTGCGCCCCTCGGGGTGGGCGACTTTTTGCGCTCGCCACGTCGCGCGCGTCGCTAATTGTCAGCGCGCGCGTCGACGACGAGTGAGTCATTGGGCGCGCGCACAGGCGCTAGGCACTCGAAGGCCCACAAAGGCGCCCGCCGAGCGCGGCTGACATCAATTAGAGAGAAAGAGAGTTCCGCCTAGTAATCTGAGGCGCGCGGGCGGCGAGCACAAAGGAGAAAAAGTGTCGCTCCAGAGGGGACGGCGCGGGCGCGAGCGGGCGCGCGGGCGGGCGCGCGGGCGGGCGAGACGGACGCCCGGCTGGCGAGGGATGCAAATGGCTGTGAGCGGCCGATCAATCGTCCGATCGAGAGACCGATAGATCGCCTGATTGGCGGCCGCCGAGCTCGGGCGAGGAAGCGCGTGGGCGCTGGCCATAATTGAGTTCGCGTCTCGAGTTTGCGCGCCCGAGGCGCAGTGACTCGGGCGCGCGCGCGCACAAAGCGACTTGACAACTTGTTGGACACTCGGGCCGTCTGGCCGACGGCCTTGCTCGTCGTTGTCGCGCTCACGTAATCGATTATCGACTCTCGCGCTCGCCCAGCGCCAAGCCCGTCGGCCTATCAACACGCCGACGTCGACGGTGGCCGGCGGCCGGCCGATAGTGTGGCCGGCCGCGCCCGCTCGCACTAATCAATCGGTTTCGCGCGCTCACAAGCGCGCGACGAGACGCAAAAGAGTTGGCGAGCGCGCGAGATGGACACGGTGCGCGTAATCGACGGCCGGACGCACGAGCGAGGGGCGCCGGCCAAACGAGCGGTGGGGGTAATTAGCAGCGCGCGAGCAAAGCGAGTGTCAACGGCGTTATTCAGTGCGCGTCGACGGACGCGATCTGCGGTCGGCGAGGAGCGCGCGCAACAACAAATTGCGCGCAGGTGAGTCACGCGCTGACTCACTCGCGCCGCGCGGCCCGGATTTTGCGCCGACTTTGGCCGCAAATCGAGTCGCCCTTGGCGCGAGCTCAGCGCGCGGCTCAGGTGTCTGCGCTCAGGTGTCAGCACGCGCGCGCGAACAATTATTGACTCACACGGGCCACGTCCGCAGCGCGGGCGCGCTTGCGAGAGCTACAGAGCAATAACAATAATTGAAGGCGCCGCTTGAATAATATCGAGACACCTGCGCATCCCGACCGGACCGCTCGGGATGCGCACTGCTGGCGCTCATTATCGCCCCCGAGCGCACAGAGGCCATTGTTCGGGCCGCTGGCGAGTCGACGCGATTGCTCCCAATTGATAAAGATTTGGCCCGCGCGCGTCTTGGATTGTGTTCGCGGGCGCGCGCTCATTTGCATTGTCTTTGGCGGCCGGCGAGCGAGGCGGCCGAGTGTTTGCGGTCAGCCGATCGGTCGGTCGATCGATCGATTGCTCGCTCGTCCGCTCGCTCGCTCGCTCGCCAATTTGGACGCCGATCGCGGGCGCGCGCGCGCTCACGAAAGTGCCGACGGCGCGCGCAAAGACACTCTCACCTGTGCGGATTAGCCCAAATTGAATTATCTCGCCGGCTGCGTTTTATTGCCGCCCGACTCGAGTGCCAGTGGCCCGAGTGAGTCGTGCGAGTTTCATTGTTATTATTGGCGCGCGCCGCCGAGCTCACCTGTTGCACGCGCTCGCTCGCTCGCTCGCTCGCCGCCTCCAGCGCGCCGTTTGGCCGCTCTCGAGCGCACTCGCTGGCTCGGCTGCTCTTGAGCCCAGTGGGCGAGCTCGCCTAATGGAAATATACGCGCCAGCCACGAGCACATGTGAGAGAGCGCACGAGCGGCCACTCTGGCGCGAGCTCACCTCTGAAGGGCTGCCAACTGGGCCGAGCGGGCGAACAATGAATTTCGCGCATTGTTTCCAGCAACGCCGACGCCATCCTAATGCATCGCCGTCGCCTCTGGAGCTGACCTTCTGGCGCCCGTGGCAGCGGACGCGCGATCGCCGCACGCGCGCGACGTAATGAATCAGCTCCCAGACGTCGCCCGTCCTCTCGTCATCGTCGTCATCCTCTTCATCGTCTTCATCGTCTTCATCCAGCTCGCCAACGCGTCCTTGTGCCCGCGCGCGCATTTATTCAAACAAAACATCGCCGACGGCTCGAGTCGGGCCGGCCGCGCTGACCGCGAACAGCCGACCGAGACGGCCAATTGGGCGCCCGACACGGCCGAGTTCCAGTCTGCAGGTAGTCAGACTCACTCACACAAGCGAACGTCGGCTCGCACACATCACACGCGCCACTCGCTGGCGCTCATTCATTTTATGCTGATTAGATTAGACTCGCTCGGCGACTCCTTTCACTTAGCGCGCACGAGCGCGCGCCTCGACCAGCTCGCTCGTGGCCGAGAGAACACAGCCGAGAGCGCACCTGAGAGCGCACCTGAGAGCGAACCTGAGAGCGCCCATGAGAGCGCACACACGAGCGCACGCGCGCGCCAGACTGAATGCAGTGACTTTAGGGCTGCGCTCGGGCGTCGCTCGGCGAGGCGCCGCCGAGATTACGTCTCCACTCGCAACTAGTGGACGTGCGCGTGAGACTTTGTCAAAGTTCGTGCGTGAGACAATTGAGATGTCCTACGACGAGGAAGATAATGATGACCACGATGACGACAGAGATGACGACCACCACACGGCCGCTCGCAAACCCAATCAATTCCACACCGGCGCCGGCCGCCAACTTCCGCCCGCACGAGTCCGCCCGTCGCCCCCGACTCGACTCCGCCCACTCGGCCGCTCTCGGCCAGTGATAAAGTGCATCTCACTTTGACACACTCACGCCCGCGTTGCGCAACGCCCTGGCCGGCGTCAGCGCGTCCGGTGGCCCGGCCGCGACTCTGGCGCAAAAAAACGCTATCTCTCATCTCGCGCTAATCCGAGAGCTCCACCACGGCGGCGGCGGCGGCGGTGGTGTGAAATATGATTAGCCGGCCAGGTTGCGTAACGCCGAGCGCGCGTTTGCCGGCCGACTGACTGGCAGTCACGTGCGGCGCTTGTCGCCGATTTGCGGCGCCCACTCGTCGGCCAGCTGCGCGCACGCTTCCCACCGCCGCTGCCAATTCGCTGCCAGCTACCTGGGCGCCCGCGCAACTTGCGCAACGCGCGAGCCACATATATAAATTCCAACAGGTTCGACGGCACACCAATTAGGCTAATAGTTCCGCTAAGGCGCTTGTCACTCGCTCCACGTGCCCTATGGCCGGCCGGCAGTCGGTGGGCGGCTGGCGGCGAGTCGAGCGGCCAACTCGTTGGCGCGACGCCGAGATCGCGCCCGCTCGATTGCAATCCCCAGCGGCGATCCTTATCAAGCGACTGCGATCGCTCGCACTCGCACTCGCACTCGCTCACTCGCACTCGCTCACTCGCTCGCTCGCTCATTGCCACTCGGGCGCCATTTAACGGCCAATAAATATAATTGACTAATTGCCTCCATCAGTCGGCCGCTCGATCGGGCCCGAGTTGGCGCGCTAAATTATGCAAAGGCGAGCCAGCCGGCCGCCCGATGATTTATCGGCGCGCACCGCTCGCGTCCGGCGCCTGGGCGCTCGAGGCCCTTGGGGTGTGCGTGTAGTCCAGTCGGCGGCGGTTAGTTAGTATCCAGATTTCCAGCCAGTCGGTCGGGCAACAGGTGCGCGCCGGCCGAGGTGCGAACTCGAGCGCGCCGCCGACTGATGAATGAGGCGGGCGCCAATTTGAGGGTCGCCGCCATCAACGAGCGCCCGCGTCGGGCGCCCCTGGGCGCCCATCGATCGAGAGAGCAAACGGACGTGCGCGCCGCAAAGCCTCACGGCCTCGCCGCCGCCGCCGCTGTCGGCCGTATCACTGGACAGGTGTGAGCGACTCAATAGACGCGCGCGACTCTCGGCCGATTAGAGTCGAGCCCTAATTGAGTCTCGTGTGCACGTGACCGGCGCCAGTGTGGCGCGAATCAATATTGAATCTGCGCTATCAATCACTGACCAGCAGTCCAGACGACGCGCGAGCTCGCTCGGTGGTCGGCGCCGACTCGCTCGGCTCGAGTCGACCCGACGGCGGGGGCGAAACATTTAACGATCGCGCGCGCGCACACACACTAATTGGACGAGCGCCGGGCCCGGCGAGATCGCGACTCGCGACTCGCTAGTCAGCCGGCGAGCGAGTTGCAAATTTGTTCGCGCGCTTCTCGCGCTGGCCGCCGACTTGGCCACCAGCAACTCGTGTGGACCACCAAACGAGCGCCGCTCTCGTTACGTGTCAATTTTTGGTCGCGCGGCCCGATGGTCGGCCCGATCGGACGGCCGCGCTCGCCCTGACGCCGCTCACTCTCGAACCGATCGGCGCCGCGCTACAGCTCACCTGTATCTCGTCGTGCTCGTCGTCTTTGGCATGCAAATCCGATAAGGCGACGGCCGCGCGCCGCTCGCACCGACGACGCCCAAGGCCGTCGTTGGTCGCGAGATGCCGATCTTGTTCAGCGCGCCTGTGATCTATGGGGCGCTATGAGCAGCTCTCCAGCCGCCTGGCGAAGCCCCCGAGCTAATGATCAACAAGACAGACTCGTGTGCGGCCGCTCTCTCGCGTGCCCGCTAGATGCCAAGCGAGTCCAGTGTCTCACTAGCCCTCATCAGCGGCGGCTTCATCATCACACTCGTCGGCCGCGTCAAGTGGCCGGCCGATCAGAAGCCGGCAAGAGCTCGAGAAAGTGGCAACTCGCACTCGAGGCAGTCCACACACTACACAGATTCAGGTGCGCGCACAGTCTTGCATACTGTCCGCATCATTAGGCCGCCGGCGGGCGTGCTCTCGACCAATGCCCACACACACAGACACACACACACTCACTTTCACACTCACAGTCGCTCGGGCACACGCGAGCCAGAGCTTACCTGCTGGTTGGATATGAAAAATGAACGAAAGTGGTGCTCAGAGTGCGGCCGGAAGCCAAGAGTTCGCTTGTCAGAGGGCTGCCAGCGCGTCGCGCGGAAATTGATTCGAATGTCCGCTGGGCCGCGGCCGTCATGCAAA
>SNVD02004735.1:0-20635 GCA_013180625.2 Boswellia sacra | reverse complement strand
TCCCTATTAGCAAGTTCAACTTGTCCACTTTTTTGTGGGTGATAAGGTGTAGAAATTTTATGGGTTATTCCATATTTCTTCATTAAAGTTTCAAATGGTTTGTTACAAAATTGTGTACCCCATCACTAATAATGGCTCGAGGAATTCCAAATCTACTCAAGATATTCTCTTTCAAGAATTTGACAACTGTTTTGTGGTCATTGTTTCGACATGGAGTTGCCTCAACCCATTTTGAAACATAGTCTACTACAACAAGGATATACACAAAACCAAATGACGGTGGAAAGGGTCCCATAAAATCAATACCCCAACAGTCAAAGATTTCAACGATAAGAATGGGATTCAACGGCATCATGTTTTTTTTTGAAATAGATCCCAATTTTTGACAATTTTCAAACGTTTTGCAAAATGCATGTGCATCTTTAAATAAGGTGGGCCAATAAAATGCACATTGTAAGATCTTAGTAGCTGTTTTTCTAGATGAACAATGTCCTCCACATGCTTCAGAATGACAAAAGTTAATGACACTACTTACCTCATTGTCGGGTATGCATTTTCTCATTATTTGGTCTGGACAATATTTGAACAGATATGGGTCATCCCAGTAAAAATTTTTCACCTCGGTTAAAAATTTTCTTTTGTCTTGAGCATTCCAATGAGGTGGCATTTTCCCTGTCGCAAAAAAATTTACAATGTTAGCAAACCAAGGTACAGTAGCAACAGAAAATAAAAATTCATCAGGAAAAGAATCATTGATAGGTGAAGTTTCAATTAATTTCTCTGTCGTTAGTCTTGAAAGATGATCAGCAACGACATTTTCGGCTCCTTTCTTATCCTTTATTGTGATGTTGAATCTTGGAGAAAAGATCCACCGTATCAATTAGGTTTTGCATCCTTGTTGCTCGAGATGTGAGGATTGAAGAAATTACCACCGGATATGTCGATTCTCCCCCAAGATATGCGTATTTCAGTCTTCAGGTAAGGGCTTCAATTCTAGCTTGGGAGCTTCATCTTCCTTGCTTTCATTCATTTGCCCCAATTCTTCAAATCTTGATTTTGAGCCTTTTTCCAATACCTGTGCACAATCCAGTAAGGAACACATATTAGAAAGATCATGTTCTAGTTCCATACTTGATTCTAACGAATTCACTAAACAAGTTTCCACAGGGTCAGAAGAACTCCCTTTTTGGATGTGATCTTCCACAATAGATTCGATCATATTAGCCTCCTCAATTTCATCTTCTTCTTCACGTGGTTGTTTTCACATATTGAAAACATTTAGTTCCAATGTCATGTTCCCAAAAGATAGCTTCATGACTCCATTCCTGCAATTAATCAAAGCATTAGAGGTAGCTAGAAATGGACGCCCTAAAATGACAGGAATTGAATTACATACTTCCACTGGTTGTGTGTCCAAGACAATAAACTCCACTGGGTAAATGAATTTATCGACTTGAACTAACACATCTTCTACTACTCCTCTTGGTACTTTAATTGATCTATCAGCAAGCAAAAGAGTCACAGAAGTCGGTTTTAACTCACCTAGATTGAGTTTTTGAAAAACCGAATATGGAAGCAAATTCACACTAGCACCAAGATCAAGTAAAGCTTGTTCAATTTTATGCTCTCCAATAACACATGAAATTGTAGGACAATCTGGATCCTTATATTTCACTGTATTATTATTTTGAAGAATAGCACTTACTTGCTCGGCTAGAAAGGCATTCTTTTTCACATTTAGTTTTCTTTTCACAGTGCACAAGTCTTTCAAAAACTTTGCATAAGAAGGTACCTGTTGGATCACATCAAGCAAGGGAATGTTGACCTTTACCTGTTTGAAAATTTCAAAGATTTCAGAATTGTGAGTTGGCTTCTTTGGTGTAGCTAATGCTTGAGGAAAAGGAGGCACAGATGAGGATTTGGTTTCTTCTTCGCTAGGTGTTGGGTTGGCAACCTCTTCCTGCCCGTTAGAAATCGATTCTCTTCTTTCTCACAAGGGTCAGGAATGTGTTTTTCAACAATCTTACCATTGCGAAGGGTCATGACTGACATGGCTTGGTCAAAGTAATGGTTACTTGAACTTCCTGCATTTGAGTTAGATTGATCTTTGGGGTTTTGCAATGTTTGAGAAGGAAATTTTCCCTTCTCTTGGATGCTATATGTAGATGCAAATTTTGCAAGAGTTTCTGACAAATTTGCTAATGTTTGAGCAGTTTGACTATTGAAAGTCTCTTGCTGTGTAATGAATGAATGCAATGTTTCTTCAAAGTCATTCCTAGGAGAAGGAGCATATGCATGATCATGAGAATTTTGAAAATTTTGCTGTGTTTGAAAAGGGACTTTTGAAGATTGTGCATGATTGTAATTTTTTTAACTAAATTTGGATGATTTCTCCAACCGTGATTGTAGGTTTGTGAGTATGGATTATGATTTGGCTTTTTGAAAGGGTTCAAGGCATTGGCTTGTCCATGGAGACATTCCCTAAAAGCAGGCAAAGTTGGGCACTCATCAGTAGGATGGTCATTATCACTACAAATGTGACAGACAATTTCTTGAATAGAATTCAATTGACCACGTCTTTTTCATTCTAAAGCCTCGACTTTTCTACTAGGGAGGCATATTTGGCTGAAGGTCATAGTCTTTTCCCTGCGTTTGTAAATACCTCTATTGGATGTGTGAGGTTTTGTCTTGCTTGTACCTCATAGGTGCCAGCAGTGTCCAAATTTTGTGCCTTTTCTGTCAAGGAATCTAAGAAGTCAAGTGCTTCCTCAGGGTCTTTTTCTTTAAATTCTCCATTACACATTAATTCCACTAGTTGCCTATCTTGAGGTGTTAACCCTTTATAGAAATGTCCAACTATTCTCCAAGTTTCAAACCCATGGTGAGGACAGGTATTAAGTAGTTCCTTATACCTATCCCAACATTGGTAAAGGGTTTCTCCTTG
This sequence comes from Boswellia sacra, assembly GCA_013180625.2. Taxonomy (NCBI): domain Eukaryota; kingdom Viridiplantae; phylum Streptophyta; class Magnoliopsida; order Sapindales; family Burseraceae; genus Boswellia; species Boswellia sacra. The sequence continues at coordinate 17,691 of SNVD02004735.1, read as the reverse complement.
TCTTTGAGAGAAATTAGAAATTTGTCTTTTAAGGGAATTTGTTCTATGGGTGGGAAAAAATTTTTTCAAAAATTGTTGTTTCATCTCATCCCATGAACTGATGGAATTCGACCTCAATTTTTATAGCCATGTTCTAGCTTTATCTTTTAAAGAAAAAGGAAAAAGCTTTAATCTAATGGTGTTTATGCTACAATTTGGGTCAGTGTAGGAGCTACATACCTCTTCAACGAGTTTCAAGTGCGAATATGGGTTCTCCATGTCAAGGCCATGAAAAGTGGGTAGAAGTCGTACAAAACTTGGTTTGAAATTGAAATGGATTGAATCTGGAGGAGAAACTACACAAGATGGTGCACTAGTCCTTACCGGATTCATGTAGTTTCCAAGAGTTCTTCGTTGGTTTTGATCATTTTGTTGCGAACGGTTGTCCCCTTCATCCGTGAATATTTCTTCATGATTGTTGGCCATGTTTTCTAAGAAAGATGATGTTTTTCTAACAAGTCTATCACTAGATGTTCGTGACCAAATTTTCATGCAAGAAAGGGAGAAGAAAAGAGAGCAAAAGATGAACACACAAAAAATAAAAATTTAGATCTAAGATGAGAAAAAAGAACACTTACAATTTTGCACGCCAATTTTTACCTTCCCCGGCAACGGCGCCAAAAACTTGACACATCCGAAAAAGGATTGTCTCCCCAGTATAGGAGTGTCGAAGTAATAAAACCCGGTGAGACCGGGGTCGATCCACGAGGAAGGGAATTTAAGCGTTACAAATTATAAGCTAAACAAATGTGATATGGATGATTCAAAGAGGTGACATGATAATATCAACAAGTATGTAAGATGATAGGCGGTATTACCGACCATTCAAATATAAAACAAAAAGCAAGAGGAGGTACAACCATCCATGGAAATAGGTGGTATAACCAACCATAGTAAATTAAAGAATAATTTCATAAGGTGGTAGAACCTACCATAGTAAATAAAATAAAAAGTTCATAAATAATAGAATAATTAAATTACAAGAGGAATTAACACAATAACAATGAAGGCTAAGGTTAGGGGATCCGCCCTTGATATTTCAAATAAGGATAATTAACCTATTTTAGTTATATGAATTATATTTGTTTCATTACCAATATTTATACCACTTCTTGTAAATGGGGTCAAGCATCCAATGTGCCAATCATCATATGTCTACAACAAATCAAGGTTCCTAACTAGATTCATGTCGGTAAAGAAGAACCATACATCTTCTAGAAAGGATCCAAGCATTTGATGTGCCAGGGATTGTCGACAATGGATCAAGACCTCCACTTTACGAGTGGTGTCAAGATTGATTAAGAAATTAAATATAAATCATATTGAATAAACATGATAAGATTAAGATTATTAAGCACATATTAAGGGTTAGAGAATCCTTATTCTCATATCAAGGGTTTAACCCTTTCCCTTAGCAAAAGAGAAGTTAGAAGAACATTATAATAGAAAGAAAATAAAATGCAAGAAAAAGGAAATTCATTAATAACATAAACACACAAACCACAATACAAGATCCTAGCCAAAGCCAAAATGTTCCAGCCAAGGCCAAGATGCCCTAATGGGTCACAAGGCACCTCTATTTATGGATACATCCAGGGGCAAACTTGTCAAATTACAAGGGCATAATTGTCAAATATTAGTTGTAAATATCTTTGACAATTGGGATCATTAGGCACCGACTTTGACCATCCATTTTGACATCGAAATGTTGTGAATTTTAATCACATGTCTTCATGAAAGTTGTAGATATTTCTCTCAGCTTTCTAGAACATATTGATTTGCACAATTTGGATACATATTTTGAGAGATACGGTCCAAATACTGAGGCCTGGTCAGACTGGGCCGAGACTGTAGATGGGTTCATTTCACGCCCAATTTTGGTCCACTAAGAGCCCGAATTTGATGATGCTTGTGAAATGCAATCTTGTAGACAATTGAATTAGCTTTCCAAAAAATTAAGAATTGCACCATTCTGATCTATAAATAGAGAGTTATGCCCATTTTATCGAACCTGTAACAAAACCAAAATTAAGAGAAATTAATTCCATAGATGCAAATGCTACAAATATGCTTAAGTTGAGGAATTTAATGACACTATTAATGCAATATGATGGACTAAACTCTTATTAAACATGCATATTTAAGTGTTCATCAAATACTTTGTCCCTTTTTAAGCTCTTGATTTCCACTACACATGTGGAAAAACATTAGTAATAACAAAAGGTCCAACCCATCGAGATCGTAATTTACCTGAAAATAACTTGAGGCGAGAATGAAATAAAAGAACTTTCTGCCCCACTTCAAAATTCTTCCTGGAGATCATTTTATCATGAAATGCCTTAGTTCTCTCCTTGTAAATTCTGGAATTCTCATAAGCATCATTTCTAAGTTCTTCCAATTCTTGCAGTTGAAGCTTCCTTTGTTCTCCAGCAGCATCCATCTCCATGTTACAAAGCTGTACTGCCCACCATGCTTTATGTTCGAGCTCCACTGGAAGGTGGCATGGCTTACCATAGACTAACCTATACGGAGACATACCAATAGGTGTCTTGTAAGCAGTCCGGTATGCCCAAAGTGCATCATTCAATCGTAGGCTCTAATCTTTTCGGTTCGGATTCACTGTCTTCTCGAGAATGGACTTGACTTCTCGATTTGAAACTTCAACTTGACCACTAGCTTGTGGATGATATGCAGTAGACACCTTGTGAGTGGTGTTGTATTTCTTGAGCAAGGCTTCAAATGATCGGTTGCAGAAGTGTGTCCCTCTGTCTCTAATCATGGCTCTTGGTGTTCCAAATCTCGCAAAAATGTTAGATTTCACAAAATCTACAACAACTTTAGAATCATTAGTTCTCATAGCTTTTGCTTCTACCCATTTAGAAACATAATCCACAGCAAGTATAATGTAAACATTACCAAATGATGAAGGAAAAGGACCTATGAAATCAATACCCCACACATCAAAAATCTCGACAATAAATATAGGGGTTTGTGGCCTTTGATTTTTGGCAGATAAATTACCTACCCTTTGACAACGGTCACAAGCTTTGCAGAATAGATATGCATCTTTGAACAATGATGGCCAGTAGAATCCGCAATCAAGAACTTTGAGGGCTGTTCTTTTTGGTCCGAAGTGACCTCCATATGCATAAGAATGACAGAATGTTAAAATTGAATTAAATTCAGATTCAGAAATGCACCTTCTTATCACTTGGTCAAAACAATGCTTCCGTAAGTATGGATCATCCCATATGTAATACTTGGCAATGTTCTTGATCTTGTCTCTCTGAGCTCGAGTCAAGTCATGTGGTAGCTTCTTGGTAACTAAGTAGTTGACAATATCTGCATACCAAGGGGCTACTACATTTAGTGACTACAATTGTTCATCCGGAAAACTTTCTTGTAATGGCAGTGCATTCTTCTCATGGACAATGCGACTGAGATGGTCTGCAACTAAGTTTTCACTTCCCTTCTTGTCTTTGATTTCCAAGTCAAACTCCTGAAAAAGGAGTATCCACCTGATAAGCCTTGGTTTAGCATCTTTCTTTGTGAACAAGTACCTCAAAGCTGCATGATCATAAAAAGAAAAAAAAAAAAAAAAAAAAAAAAAAAAGAAAAAAAAAAAAAAAAAAAAAAAAAAAAAAAAACAACATAATAAACGGTTACTTTAGTACCAATCAAATAAGATCGAAACTTTTTTAAAGCAAAAATAACCGCTAGCAGCTCTTTCTCAGTGGTAGAATAATTAAGTTGAGCATCATTTAAAGTCCGAGATGCGTAGTAAATGGCATGTGAAATTTTGCCAATTCGTTGACCCAAAACGGCACCCACAGCATAGTCACTCGCATCGCACATGATCTCGAATGGATATCCCAATTTGGAGATTGGATTATTGGAGCCGAAGTCAAGAGTTCCTTCAGTTTCTCAAATGCCTCTTTGCATTTCTCATCAAATTCAAAGGCCACATCATTTTGTAATAATCTGCATAGGGGCAAGCTATCTTCGAGAAATCTTTGATGAATCTACGATAGAAATCTGCATGGCCAAGAAACGAACGAATATCCCACACACTTGTGGGAGGTGGTAAGGAACATATAAGATCTATCTTGGATTTATCCACTTCTATACCCTTAGCAGAAATAACATGTCCCAAAACTATACCCTGATCTACCATAAAATGACATTTCTCCTAATTTAGAACAAGGTTAGTTTCTGTAAATCTTTGAATTATAAGGGTAAGGTTGTCAAGGCATTTATCAAAAGAATCACCAAAAACACTAAAGTCATCCATAAATACTTCAATGATGTTCTCAACATAATCAGAGAAAATACTTACCATACACATTTGGAAAGTGGCAGGGGCATTGCAAAGACCGAATGGCATGCGTCGATAGGCAAATGTACCGAATGGGCATGTGAATGTAGTTTTCTCTTGATCCTCAGGGGCAATGACAATCTGATTATATCCTGAATATCCATCAAGAAAACAATAGTGAGAATGACCTGCTAACCTCTCCAGCATTTGATCAATGAATGGCAAAGGAAAGTGATCCTTGCAAGTTACTGAATTGAGCTTCCGATAATCAATACAAACTCGCCAGCCAGTTTGGATACGAGTGGGAACTAGCTCATTATTATCATTCTTAACCACCGTAACACCAGATTTCTTTGGAACAACTTGGATTGGACTCACCCACTTGCTGTCCGAAATTGAATAAATCACACCCATATCTAACAATTTCAGGATTTCTTTCTTGACAACTTCCATCATCGGAGGATTCAACCTCCACTGTGCTTCTCTAGTGGGCTTAGATCCCTCTTCTAACAAGATGCGGTGCATGCATACGGCTGGAATAATACCTTTGATGTCAGCGATTGTCCACCCAATGGCTGTTTTGTGATCTCGGAGCACTCGGATGAGTTTCTATTCTTGTAATGGTGCAAGACCCTTTGCTATTATGACTGACAAAGTATCTTTCTCAACAAGGAATACATGCTTCAAATGATCTGGAAGAGGCTTAAGCTCCAAGGCAGGTGCTTCCATCACGGAAGGTAGAAGTTTCTTATTAGATAAAGGCAATTCAATGTACGAAACATCATACCTGTTTGTGGTGATAACTATAATCTCATCCAAGCTTGCCACAACTTCCTCCACTTCTTTAGACACTTGTATCAGCCTTCTCGGTCCTCTGGAATTTTCTGTCTTTATGTGCTCACTAATGGCTACTTCCAATCCATCCTTGCGAGTTAACTTAAAAAGTTGTTGTGCCAAAGAATCAATAACATCAGCTGCAAAAACAGAATGCAAGTCACTAGGGTACCTCATTGCCTCAAAAATATTGAAACGAATCACCTCCCCATCAAACTCCATGGTGAGAGTGCCATCATGAACATCAATCTTCGTTCGGGCAGTTTTCAAGAATGGCCTCCCCAAAAGAATTGGTGTTGGATTGGGAGACGTTTCATCCTCCATTTCCATAACATAAAAGTCTGCTGGAAAAACCAATTGATTCACCTGTACAAGCACATCTTCCACAACTCCCTTGGGATATGCATTAGAACGATCAGCAAGTTGAATTACAATACCAGTTTCCGCAAGGGGTCCAAGATTCAAAGAAGCATAAATAGAATATGGCATGACATTAATAGATGCTCCTAAATCTAACATAGCTCTTTCAAACTTGGTATTACCAATGGTGCATGGAATGGTGAACGTGCCTGGATCTTTGCATTTCGGAGGAATTTTTCTTTGTAATACAGCTGAAACATTTTTCTCCACACTTACCTTCTCATTTCCTTTTAACTTTCTCTTGTTGGTGCATAACTCCTTCAGAAATTTTGCATAACGAGGTACTTGCTTGATAGCATCCAGAAGTGTTATATTTACCTCAATCTTGCGAAAAGTTTCCAAGATTTCCTGTTCTTATTCCTCCTTCTTTGATTTTACAAATCTGCTAGGAAGAGGTGGGGGAGTAACATATGAAGGAATATGAGTTTTATGATTTACCTTAGAAGATGATGTTTTATTCATGGTGGAAGTGGTGTCATCCCTTTCATCCGTTTGTGATTTCTTTGGTGGAGTCTCTAATTGCTTCCCACTTCTCAAAGTTACAGCACTAGCATTCTCTCTTGGATTGATCATCGACTGAGAAGGTAATTTTCTTGAGCTTTGACTCTCAAATTTGCTCATGTTAGTGGCCAATTGTCCCATTTGATTTTCCAGGTTTTGGATACTTGCCCTAGTTTCCTGCTGAAATTGCATTGTGTTAGTGGCAAGTGCTTTAACAATATCCTGGAGAGACATACCTGAATTTTTTGGAGCTGGTTGTGGTGCTGGTGGTGGTTGTGCTTGAAATGGTTGCTGCACCCTTGGTTGATTGAAACCTGGTGGTCGATTTGGTATGGCATTTGGGGCAATTGGTTGATGATTCCCATATCTTAAATTATGGTGATCTCTCCATCCAGCATTATAAGTATTGGAGAAAGGGTCATACCTTTGCCTTGGTTGTCCTGGAAATCCATCCATGGCATTGGCTTGTTCTATATCTCCTTCTTGCAAAGTTGGACACATGTCGGTTGGATGGTCCATGGTAGAACATACTCCACATGCATAAGATTGCTGCATATGTCCTACAGCCATTTTTTTTACAAGAGAGGTAAGTTCACAAAGTTGTTGTTCAATGTTTGAAGTACTTACCTCATTTACTCGTTTTGGTAGTTGTGGCTCAAATTGACTGCTGAATTGTTGGGAGTTCGCTGCCATGTCACTAATCAAACATCTTGCCACGTTCGGTGTTTTATTAACTATTGCTCCACCACTAGCAGCATCAATGATACTCCTTTCCATTGGTAAGAGACCCTCATAGAAATATTGAATTAGGAGTCCATCACTAATTTGGTGGTTTGGACAGCTAGCACATAACCTTTTAATCTCTCCCAATATTCATGAAGTGATTCTCCATTGTGTTGTCGAATGCCACTAATATCTTTTCTAATATTTGTAACTTTCGAGGCTGGAAAGTATTTCTCCAAAAAGAGTTTACTCATCTCATTCCAAGTGGTAATGGTACCTGGTAGTAGATAGTATAGCCAATCTTTTGCCGAATCTGCTAATGAGAATGGGAAGGCTCTCAATTTAATTTGCTCTTCAGAAACGCCGGTTGGCTTCATACTTGAGCATACCACATTAAATTCTTTGAGGTGTTTGTTCGGATCCTCTCCTGCAAAACCATGAAATGTAGGCAAGAGATGAATCAGTCCAGATTCAAGTTCAAAATCTATCTCAAAATTGGTGCTTATGCATAGCGGTTGTTGATCAATAATTGGAGCCGCTAACTCCTTAAGAGTCTGATCATTTTCCATCGCCATTGCTTCTGATTCAGATTTGATTGAATTGCAAGAAGATGGGAGGGAAGTATGTTGTGCACGGTCAAATTCTGGAGGTGGACTTGAAATTGACCAATTTAGCCTTAAATTCGAGGATTGGAGAAACTCCTTAATTCTCTTAAGTCGTTGATCTGCTTCTCCCTCGTACATAAAAGCCTAAACACAAACAATCAGGAAATAACAATCAAGAATCAGTAGTAAAAACAGAATAACAAATTGATTAGAAAATCAAATCCTCGTAACGGGCGCCAAAAACTTGATGCGTTAAAAACTAGCACGTAATACTAGATCGCACAAGTAATAAAGTGATAAGTAGATAAGGTCCCCACGAGAAAATTGATTCTAATTGAATTCGTTATTTTCCAACAACGATAAACTAAACAGGGGGGGGTTTTGTTGAATGATTAACTAAATGAAATAAGAATGCAAATTAAGAATAACAAAACAGAAGTTAATTTGATGAAAGATCAATGAGAGACACTTGGTTAAGGGTTCTTTCTCTGCCACAAGATATGAATTTGTGAATTAACATAGAATTGTCATCGAATTACAGCATTAAAGTTATCAACCGTAGATAACAACAAGCTCTGTTACCCCAATATTTCCTTACTTTGTTGTTAAATAAAACAAGCTCTTTATTTAATCTCTATCCATTAAACAACATAGAACAAGCTCTCTAAGTCTAATTCAATGGAAGCATTACGATAAGAAAGATAGGTTGATCTAAGCAATAATCACACAGGTTCGGATTATTTAACCTAGGTTGTATTTTCCAATTACAATCTCTGATCACAATTTTGCTACTAATGATTGGAAATTCAAGACAATTACGGATCAAGATTTTTAATCTAGCAATAGACAACAACCAGATTATATTCAGTTGGCCACCCCAAATACAGTCAGCAAGCAATCATAAGCATTAGATATGGGAAAATACAAGCAACTTCAATTAGAGAATTGGAAAACAATTTCTTACACAATCAACTCACAAAAACCATATCAAGGGCTTTGAAATCACCCTCAACCAATTCAGATTCAGTTACACATGTTCAAAAACGTAGTCAATAAATACAATACAAAAACATTCCAGAAAATGAAAGGGAAAGGAAGAAACTTAGCAAATCCTTTGCAAATCTCCTTAGATTTGTAGTTCTTCCTCTTTCCAAGCTGTCTTTCTCCTTCAAGAACTCCAAAAGATGAGAGAATTCCAGAGCTGCAGCCTCCAAGTCGTTTCCCCCTCTTCAAGTTATGAAAATAAAACCCTAAAATATGTTTATATACTTTGCTACAGTAACTTGCTACAGTGCCCCGTATTTAATAACATGCTACAGTGATATATGGAATTACAAATATACACTTCTCATACCATTTTTATCACAACTTTCGGTACACTACATAAATTCATGAACCGTAAATTTCTCCAAAAAATAGACTTCGAGAGCTTTCCAATGGTATATAGCATGTTATCCGGTTAATTGTATATCGATACAATCAACTCCAAGAAATTGGTTGATTAGCAGAGGTGAAAATGAAGGCTTTTACTCCAATTTTGTGCAAGTTCCTCCAAAACTCCTACAAACATCAAAAACCACACAAAAACATAAAAATACCAAGGAATATAGCAAAGAAACATAGACGGAATTGATATGAAAATGATATATAAATAGACACCTATCACTTGCACGATAGAGACATATCATATAAGTCCGTCGACAAAAAATCATTACAAAATTGCTTACAAAAAGGCTCAAAAATGACATTTCTGCCTAAATGCTCGACGAAACTCGACAGAAAAACTCGACACTCGAAACTCGACAACCATCTCGACACTCGACAAGCATCTCGACATTTGACACACGACGATCGACGGTTGACTAACGCGACACATATATAATCGACGCACGAACTCGACGAAATTTACATCCGACACTCGTCACGTTCGGCACTCTACTCGATGCACTATCACAACACTCAATCTTAGACTCGACACAACCCCTAGACACTCGACATGACCATCTGACATGTCGAGTGTCTATCCGACACAACCGCTTGACACTCAATGTAGCTTGACAAATCTCTTCTTCTTCCCTGTCGACTGCGATACCAGATTTTCTCACAACGAATCCAATTTCTAGCAAATGTTGACAAAAACCGTACTATCTCTAACCTTAGTTCACATACATATCTCCTATTTTAAGCTACATCATGCGGTTGACAATTATCAAAATAATAAATAACCAAAATATTACAACCTAATAAAATTTTCAAGCCATTTAGAGAGAGAATAACGAAAGTTTTTCTTACCTTGTTGCTCAGCTTCAGTTGTTGAAGATTGTTTCGGACAGTGATGTGTATGAAGGAGTGACTAATTTCTTTGTTTTGTTTACTTCCTTTTTTTTTTCTAAATTCGATTATATAAGGGTAAGGGTAATTGAATCTTTTTGTCAAGAAAGTGTCTATGGCATGAAAATTTTTCAGGAAGCGTCCAAATTTCATCAAGGGTCCCTAATTGTGTCCATTTTTTCAATTTTTCCTTTTTCTCAGCAGTCACGGTTTCGAGTTTTGACTTCCCAAATTTTCTAATTTTCCCATTTTTAGGGAGGTTTAAAAAAATTCAACGTTTTTAAGGGTGCTTTGACAGATATCAATTTCTTTTAAAATTTGGATGTCTATTTAATTACAAATTTCATGCTTAGTTTTTTAAGAAGAGTTATAATACTTGATAATGAACTATATATTATTTGATAAACATCTATTATCTTTTGAGAACTTACATCTTGTTACCTCTGATATGATATTGTTTGATAACTATCAAGTATCAGGACTATGGAGTTTTCAAACAACCAACTTGACGACTGGATATTTGCTCGATCGACAATTGGCTAAGTGCTTAAGAAAAAATTAGGATTGATTATTTCTCAATACAATCTCTAAGACTTGGCTACTTTAATTTCTATCTTTTTCTTTTTTTTGAAAATGTTAATGATGTTATAAAATAAAGGCAAAACATAATAAGTAATAGTAGACTTATAACCTTTATACAATATAAACTCTATATCATAATGTGGCAACCTATATGTTAAATCTTGTTGAAGATGTAATTTCAATAATTTTGTTTTTTTTCCTCCTCTAGTGAATTTTTATCATATAGACTGTCACACAAGTTTAAGTTGTATGAAGATTGCAAGTCTAACATTGTTCAAACATAATTTCGAAACAAGGGCTGAGAAGACAATCAAAAGTACTTGAGTGGAGAAGTAATTTTATTCGGCTATATATTGATCTCATTGCAAGTATGTACGTTAAGAGATCTATCTAAAAAGCTTAATATTGCAGCCCATTTTAACGAATGAAACAATACAAATCCTAAGCGCCAACAAAACAAGAATCGACATTGAGATTACATTAACCATCCGTATTAGCCAAAAGCATTCGACATCTTATGATGCAGTAAGGAATGGGCATTAATCGATGAGCAATGAAATTGGCTCTCACGGCCTCAACTTTATTTTAGGAAATTCCCCCTTAATTAAACTAATTATAACTTCAATAAAATAGCTACATAATGATGTCATAGTTATTTGAAAAAAGTAAATCACAATAAAAGACTTGTATAGAGTTAGCTTAGCTCAATATAATGCAATTATAATTAACTATTTGAAAGCCAAACGATACAAGTACAACAATCCTTAAAATTATTTCAAAAGCAAAAAATTAGAAGCATCCCAAACCAACCCTCGATAGGGCATATGCAATGACAAAATTCATAATTTAGTATCGTCCTTTGAATTGATATAATCAAGAAACGCAAACAGAGTTTGGTAAAAGGAAAGTATAACCAATAAAAAAGCAGCAAGAAAGGAGATGAATGCCGATGGAGTGTTGAAATAATTGTCTCAAGTTGGCCTTCCATTTGTTCCAACGCTTCGTGCAATGCTCGTTCACTCTACTGAACACCTCATTGTAGCAGAAGTTGTGATTGGTTGTAAACGACATTGTCTCAAAGCGCATTGAACATCTGAGCAAACGCTCCCTCACTACCTAACAAATTGTGAATAATCCCATCCTGAGAAAGCAATTCAACATCCTTGGATGAGTTGATGAGACAATCCATGAATGTCACATAATTTATATCTTCATCCAAGAGAAGCTGCTTATAGGCAATCAGATTTCTTAACAAAGGCTCAGTTCCATCATCAACTTCTAGTCTTGGGATTTTTAGTAATCCACTTTCAAACCTTAAGAGTGAACAGATCAGCATTTCTGTTAACCCTCTCGAACCTAATTTCGGCTTCTTTAAGCTCTGTAAGACAACATACGATCTTCCAATTAGGATTTCTCTCTATTACTATGGACGGACACCAGTAAGCTTGCAATAAGCCTAATAGATGCTTCACATTTCTTATGGATACTTGTTGTTCATTCCATTTTGGTAATTCACGTAATGTTAGTCAAATTCTCGTTTTCCATCAGAGTCATGTTAAACAATTCCACAAGAACAAATAAGGGAATTTGATTTTCAACTAGTAACAAATCAGGAGACACAGCTTTTTGGATCCAAACCATATCAAAGATATTGGAGTGGTTACGAGAACTATGAAGTAGCTCAAGAATGAAACAACCATCAAGTAGCATCATTTCCACGAAATCATATTTCCCAAGAGCTGCCGATTCTGCATAAAATTTACGAGCACTTTCTTCTAAATCCCACATGGCTTTCACATACCCTTTCAAATCTTCTTCTCTTCGTAGAAGTAACTTTTTGAGACAAAGCCTTTCGTGCCCTTCCATCCCTTGAAAATGCTTTTTATGTTGGAAATAAACTTTGTATTAGGATTTAAGTTTTGTTTGGAATTAAAGTTGAGTTCAAGTAGAATTAGGATTTATATTCATAGAAGAATTAGGATTACCATGAGTACTGTATAAGTAGAGTATTTTTTCTTATTTGTTTTAAGAGTGTGGAATTCAAGAAATAAAGAAAGAAGAGTGAATTATCAAAATTCTTGTGTATTGATATCCAACAATTGGTATTAGAGCCAGAGGTAGAGGAAGAAGGAAGCCCACACCATCAACAGCCAAGGTTTGTCGGAAAACCGCCTGAAAAGTCGCCGAAAAGTCGTCAAAAAATTGTCAACCGGCGAGTGAGATCTCACCTCCATCATCATTGGATAGATCGGACAGCGATCTACAAGTTTCCCTTCTTGGCCGACGTCAAATTCCGGCTAGAACACATCAGAAACACAAAAACAAGTTGTGAAAATCGTTTTCACGGTGAAAGTCACCGGAAATCGGCGAGTGAATTGACACCACCCATCTAGTTCGACTCAGAATCAGCCGATCTATAATCTTCAAGAAGAGTGGTCGTGCTTGGACGCCGAAAAACAGTCCGTTCGTGACTTGGGTGAAAAATATCAATCTGCCCCCTTATACGTAAAATATCAGTCGACCCCCTGATCAAAAAATATCCAGTGGCACCCTGATACAGAAAATAGTAGTCTGCCCCCTGGACGTTGACAAATAACGGTAAGCCCCCAGAACTAAAAATATTTCAATTTATATCCTCTGTGTGCAGAATTTCAGTTTGGTCCAAATAGATTTTGTTTGTGATAGATTGACTCCTATAATAGCATTGGCAATATGACTTCAATTACAATTCCAAAATTGAAAGAAAATAGATATGAAATATGGCGTATAAGGATGAAATCAATCCTTGGAGCGAATGGTGCTTGGGATATTATTGAAAAAGGCTTTAATAAGCCACAAAATATTGAAGCATTATCTCAACAACAAAAGAGTGATTTCGAAAAAAGACATCAACAAAATGAGAAGGCTCGCTGCTTCATTCAAGAAGCATTAGATAATGTTGAAATTGAAAAATATGGAGATGTGGAATGTGCAAAGAATTATGGGAAAAGCTTGAAAAATCACATGGAGGACAAAAAAAAGTAAAAAAGGTGCGTCTACAAACTTTAAGAGGTGAGTTTGAATTGTTACATATGAAGGAAAGTGAGTCTATCTCTGATTATTTTTCAAGAGTTTTGACTGTTTCAAATCAATTGAGAAGAAATGGTGAGAAAATAGAAGATACAAGAATTATAGAAAAGATACTTCGCTCTTTGGATTCATCATTCAATACCATAGTTGAAATTCTTGAACAAGGTGACAAACTGGAAGGAATGACAATTGACGAACTTGAAGGTACATTACAAGCACATAAAGAGAAATACAAAAAACAAAGTGTTTCAGAACAACTCTTTAAAACACAAATTAAGGAGAAGGAAGAAAGTCATGAAAGAAGTCAACGTGGTCGAGGTCGAGGTCAAAATCGAGGTCGAGGCTGAGGACAAGTACGAGGTATGAATGAAGGTCATGGACAAGGTGGGAATAACAATTCCACTACCAACAATAATAATGATCGAGGAGAAAATTCTACAAGAGGGCGTGGAAGAGGGAACTCAAATTCAAGATATGGGAGGTCACAAGTCCAATGTTACACTTGTCAGAAGTATGGACATTATACAGATGAGTGTAAGGCTCACATTCAATGCTTTAATTGCCAAAAACATGGGCATTAGGCATCTGAATGTAGAGCACCTAAAAAAGTTAAAGAAAAAACAAATTATGTGGAAGAAAAAACCGAAGAAAGTGGTACCTTACTACTGGTTCGTAAAGACAAAGATGAAAGTCAAGAAAATACATGGTATCTTGACATTGGAGCTAGCAACCACATGTGTGGAAAAAGAAATTTGTTTGCAGATTTGGATGAATCTGTTAGTGGGAATGTCTCATTCGGTGATGACTCAAAAATTTCAGTAAAGGGTAAAGGTAACATTCTTATCTGCATGAAGAATGGAAAACATCAATTTATATCCAATGTTTATTATGTGCCAAACATGAAGAACAATATCTTAAGTTTGGGGCAACTTTTGGAAAAGGGATATGACATCCACATGAAAGATAATAGTATCTCTATAAAAGACAACAAAAGAAATTTTATAGCAAAAGTTCCTATGTCTGAAAATAGGATGTTCTTGCTTAATATCCAAAATGATGTTGCAAAATGTTTCAACACATGCTTTAGGGATAAGTTATGGCTTTGGCATCTTCGATTTGGGCATCTTAATTTTAAAGGACTGGAATTATTGTCAAAGAAGCACATGGTGAGAGGATTACCCTACATCAATCATCCAGATCAACTATGTGAAGGTTGCTTACTTGGAAAACAATTTAGAAATTCTTTTCCAAAAGAGTCATACTCAAGAGCTCAAAGGCCACTTGAGCTTATACATGCAGATGTGTGCGGTCCAATCAAGCCAAGCTTCCTTGGTAATAGCAACTATTTCCTCCTTTTCATAGATGATTTTTCAAGGAAGACATGGGTGTACTTTCTAAAGCAAAAGTCAGAAGTTTTTGGGGTTTTCAAGACATTCAGAGCAATAGTTGAAAAAGAAAGTGGTCATCAAATTAAAGTCATGCGAACTGATCGAGGAGGAGAATTTACATCTAAAGAATTCCATGAATATTGTGAGACGAATCGAATTCAACGATTCCTAACTGTTCCTAGATCACCCCAACAAAATGGAGTTGTAGAGAGAAAGAATAGAACAATTCTTGACATGGCACGAAGCATGCTTAAGAGTAAAGGAATGCCAAAAGAGTTTTGGGCAGAAGCTGTAGCATGTACGGTGTATCTATCCAATAGATCACCAACAAAAAGTGTGCAAGGAAAAACACCTCAAGAAGCTTGGAGTAAGAGAAAGCCTGGAATTGCTCATTTGCGAGTATTTGGAAGTGTGGCATATGTGCATGTGCCAAATGAGAGGAGAACTAAGCTAGATGACAAGAGTGAGAAATTGATTTTTATCGGATATGAATCTAGTTCTAAAGGTTACAAGTTATACAATCCAAAGACAAAAAAGATCGTGATTAGTCGAGATGTGCAGTTTGATGAAGAAATCACTTGGGATTGGAATATACCTGATGAAGATTATAGTTTTATTCCTTATATTGATGAGAAAGATGAAGAATGAGTCATGGAGATAGAACAAGAGAGCGACACACTCCCCACTTCACCAAATTCACATGGAGAATCTATATCATCTTCATCTAGTGGAAGCTCAAGTGATGGAACTCCACGGACAAGAAGTCTACAAGAAATTTATGAGGTAACCGAGAGAATTGATAATTTAACTCTCTTTTGTCTTTTTGTTGATTGTGAGCCAGTGAACTTTGAAGAAGCAACACAAGATAAGAAGTGGAGAAAGGCAATGGATGAAGAAATAAAATCTTTTGAAAAGAATAACACGTGGGAACTTGCTTCGCTACCACAAGGGCACAAAGCAATCGGTGTCAAATGGGTATACAAGACAAAGAAGAATACTAGTGGAGATTGAACGCTACAAAGCAAGATTAGTCGCGAAGGGCTATAGTCAAAAGGAAGGCATTGACTATGATGAAGTGTTTGCTCCCGTCGCTCGTTTAGAAACAATAAGGTTGATTATCTCAATGGCAGCTCAAAATAAATGGAAGATTTTTCAAATGGATGCGAAATCCACCTTTCTAAATGGAATTCTTGAAGAGGAAGTTTATATTCAACAACCATTGGGTTATGTAGTTAAAGGTCAAGAAGACAAAGTTTTGAAATTGAAGAAAGCTCTTTATGGGTTAAAGCAAGCGCCAAGAGCATGGAATAGTCGAATTGACAAATACGTTCAAGAAACAGGCTTCACTAAATGTCCCTATGAACACGCTCTCTACATCAAGATCAAAGATGGAAATATCTTGATTGTGTGTTTATATGTGGATGATTTGATCTTTACTGGGAACAATGTCAATATGTTCCAAGAGTTCAAAAAGGCAATGGCGAAAGAGTTTGAGATGACTGATATTAGACTTATGGCATACTATCTTGAGATCGAAGTTAAACAACAACAAGATGGTATTTTTATTTCTCAGGAAGGGTATACAAGAAAGATCTTGAAGAATTTCAAGATGGATGATAGCAATCCCGTGAATACACCAGTAGAATGTGGAATTAAACTATCCAAGAATGGAGAAGGAGAAAGCATTGATCCAACACTATTCAAGAGCTTAGTTAGAAGCTTGCGGTATTTGACATGTACGAGACCAGATATTCTCTATGCAGTTGGTCTAGTAAGTCGCTTCATAGAGAATCCAACTACTACACATTTCAAAACCGCTAAAAGAATCCTTCGCTATCTTAAAGGTGCTATTGATTTCGGTTTGTATTATTCAGTCTCTGATAATTACAAACTTATTGGATATTGTGATAGCGATTGGGCTGGAGATATTGATGATAGAAAGAGTACTACTGGTTGTGTTTTCTTCATGGGTGATACTTCGTTTACTTGGGTGTCAAAGAAACAACCGATAGTTACATTATCAACTTGTGAAGCCGAGTATGTTGCTGCTACTACATGTGCGTGTTATATAATTTGGTTGAGGAATTTGTTGAAGGAGTTGAATACTTCACAAGAAGAGCCAACAAAGATTTGTGTTGATAACAAGTCAGCAATAGCACTAGCAAAGAATCCAATGTTCCATGATCGAAGCAAGCACATTGATACTCGTTACCATTATATACGAGATTGCATCACAAGAGGAGAAGTGAAAGTGGAGTACGTAAAGTCACAAGATCAAGTTGCAGACATATTCACCAAGCCACTCAAGCATGAAGACTTCATTAGAATTAGAGATTCGCTTGGTGTAACAAATCAAGTTTAAGAGGGGGTGTTGGAAATAAACTTTATTTGTATTAGGATTTAAGTTTTGTTTGTGAATTAAAGTTGAGTTCAAGTAGAATTAGGATTTACATTCATAGAAGAATTAGGATTACCATGAGTACTATATAAGTAGAGTATTTTTTCTTATTTGTTTTAAGAGTGTGGAATTCAAGAAATAAAGAAAGAAGAGTGAATTATCAAAATTCTTGTGTATTGATTTCCAACACTTTATCACGATGGTAAGGACCAATCCCAACTATTTGTGCTTCATAGGCTTGTTTATTCACCTCTCGAAGATTTTGAGGTACTTTATATATACTATGATCACATGGCCTCACGACTGGATCACCATCAAGCTTCTCGGCAATAAGAATAGATAAGTGATCTACAGTTTCTTCATTTGCCATCCCCTTAAATCTATATATTAATTTCTACATAGCTGCAGAATGCATCAAACATATTATTCAAGGCTAAAATTATCAAAAAATAAAAATTCATAAAAATTAATTAAACAAATGAAGAG
>SNVD02004732.1:0-20788 GCA_013180625.2 Boswellia sacra | reverse complement strand
CTCGTGCAGAAAGACTAAGGTTGTTGATGCGTAAGGGTATTCCTGCTGATTTAAGATGGTTAATTGAAGCCAAGGTTCGATTCTCTTGTGAGTTTTCAGATAATCTTGTTTCCCATATGCCAGGTTTGGGAAAAAGCTCTTATGCCAAAAAGCGAAGAGCGAAAAGATTACAAGTTTGTCCCCGATGTGCAAGATGGACTTGTAACCAGCGTTGCCGCTCCTTGGGATATTTGTCTAACAATCGAGAGGATAAACTACAGTTCATCAAGAATGGACTGAGTAAGGAGTATTTGGATGATATCCGAACGACTCTTGAGACGCATTCTTGTGGACTTGTGCAGCGTGAAATTTTTAATTTGTGGACACAATTCCGAGATGAGCAGGAACGCTATAGTCTTGGGAATCTGACTCAAAACGGCCCTGTTTGCCAATTTATAAGAAAACTGGATGGAAAGCATATCCCCAACTCATAGAAGGTGTTTAAGCCGTTTCCAGACGTAAAACCAGAGGAAGATGTGAGCCACAGTCACAACTACCTGTACATATGCATGCGTGCCATCATTTTTGAATTTTAATACCTCATTGCTGTCATTTTTGAATTTTTATCTTTTGTTTGACTTATGGTGTCTTATTTCATCATCTTTTGAATTTTTGTGCATTATTGTCAACTTTTTCAACAAACAAACGAGCTACCTAGATAGATATCATCATTAGCATACCTTTTTGCACTCCATAAATACCACATGTCTTGTTCTCTTCTTCACACATAGTTAGAGTGTTGCATAGACATGGAGGAAACTTCATAACGTCGAATCCAAAGGATATGTGTATTCTGCGGATCTCGACCGGGTAAAAGTGAGGAGTTTGTAGAAGTAGCAAACTATCTTGGTAGGCTACTGGCTGAAAGAAAGATTCATGTGGTTTATGGGGAGGTAGCCTCGGGTTAATGGGTTGTGTGTCAACAGCTGCACATGTAGGAGGTACTCAAGTTTTAGGAGTTATTCCTAAAGCTTTGGCTGTAGAAAGTATTGTTGGAAAAACGGTTGGGAAGGAGTTACAGGTCTCCTCTATGCATGAACGCATGGCACATATGCTCATCAATTCAGATGCCTTTATTGCTTTACCAGGTGGCTTTGTCACTCTTGAAGAAATTTTTCAAATTGCCTCTTGGGCCCAACTGAATCTCCATCAAAAACCCATAGGTTTGTTGAATGTTAACAATTTCTTTGATCCTTTAATAAGTGTTGTTGATGCAGCTGTAGAACAAAATTTTATCCCACATTGGGCGAGAAAGATCCTTGTTTCTGCCACTTCTGCTGGTGAGTTACATGACAAATTACAAGAAGTTGAGTATGAACCTGACCCAGCTAGTACTCAAATTAATTGGGCAGGAGGGCAAAACAAAAAAGTGCAAATTGGATCTGAATCTCCGTTTGTAATTTTTTTTTTCTTTTATTTTATTTTTAGCATGTTATTTTATGAGTCTTTCAGGTCATCTCTCTTGAATAACAGAAGCTTCAGGTAATGTATCCTATACTTTATCTCTCTACATTTAAACATTGAGGACAATGTTTCATTTGGTTGGGGGGGAAGGATAGTAGACATAAGTGTGTCTTGAAATTTTATTTTTTTCTTGCGAAAAAAAAAAAAGCGAGTTAGTAATTAGATTCAGAGTGCAGTGTAAGGAGTTCAAATCCTCTTGAGACGCATTCTGGGTCAGGAATGGCAGAGTATGGAGGGCCAGTTTGAACTCTTGAAACCCATTCTAACCAATTTGTCATTTTATTTTGATCTTATGAACTCATTTTAGCTAACTTGATGTTATTTAGACTTGATTTTGAATTTTATAACAAGGACGTCTTATTCATTTCACTTTGAATTATTCAAATCTATGAACTCTCACAACCTTATCATTAAAAAAAAAAAAATTTTGTGCTTATGTACTCATTAAGCAAGTATTCATGAGCCTTTCTTCACACACACACACATACCTTGATGCATGATTGTGGGTGCAAAATGAAATGTTGTAATATTTGAGTTCTTTTGTTTTGTTTAGGATAACAACACAAAGGAAGGGGAAAGTTAAAAAAAAAAAAAGCAAAAAAAAAAAAAGAAGAGAAAAAAAAAAACAAAAAAAGAAAAAAAATAGCAATTGTGGATAAAGTTTGGTCTTGTAGCCTCCTTAATTCGAGCAATTAAGCCCGAGGGGTGCCTTAACACCTAATACCCTAAGACCAACTGGTTTGGGAGCTATTGGCCCAAAGCTCGTTAATGGGATTGAACATTGCACTATCCATAAGTTTCTAAGCAAAAATAAAGCATCGGCAGCCCGAGTCGTTAAGCTCGAAGGGGTGTCTTAACACCTAATGCCCTAAGGCCAACTGGTCTGGGAGCCATTAGCCTAAGGCTCGCTACATGGGTTAAAGATGCATTCTTTAAAAAAAAAAACACATATATATATAAAATAAATGAATGCTCCCTACCTAAAGTTGTTAGCCTTAACAAATATTAGAACCGATATGGCTTCTTTCTAATAAGCCCCATATCATGTGTTGACTGAGCACAAAAAGGAGGTTTATTGATATCTTGACTGAAGGGTACATGAGTCATAAAAAAAAAAATGATAATAATAATTGGTTGAGAGTTTGTTTATTTGGATAAAATCAAGGAGAGTGCAATAATGACCACCTTGGATGTAAAATTCTATAAATCACTTCTAAATAATAACGCTTTAATTGCTAGGGACTAGCAATAAGCTAGTTGGGGGGTGTGATGAACAATTAAATATGCATGTTTAATAAGAGTTTAGTTCATCATATCGCATTAATAGTTTCATTAAATTCCTCAACTTAAGCATATTTGTAGCATTTGCATCTTTGGAATTAATTCCTCTTAATTTTCGTTTTGTTACAGGTTCGGTAAAATGGGCATAACTCTCTATTTATAGATCAGAATGGTGCAATTCTTAATGTTTTGGAAAGCTGATTCAATTTTGTACAAGATTGCATTTCACAAGCATAATCAAATTCGGGCTCTTAGTGGACCAAAATTGGGCTTGAAGTGAACCCATTCTACAGTCTCGGCCTAGTCTGACCAGGCCTCAGTATTTGGACCGTATCTCTCAAAATACGTATCCACATTGTGCAAATCAATATGTTCTAGAAAGCTGAGAGAAATATCTACAACTTTCATGAAGACATGTGATTACAATTCACAACATTTCGATGTCCAAAATTTATGGTCAAAGTCGGTGCCTAATGATCCCAATTGTCAAAGATATTTACAACTAATATTTGACAATTATGCCCTTGTAATTTGACAAGTTTGCCCCTGGATGTATCTATAAAAAGAGGTGCCTTGTGACCCATTAGGGCATCTTGGCCTTGGCTGGAACATTTTGGCTTTGGCTAGGATCTTGTATTGTGTGTTTATGTTATTAATGAATTTCCTTTTTTCTTGCATTTTATTTTCTTTCTATTATAATGTTCTTCTAATTTCTCTTTTGTTAAGGTGAAAGGGTGAAACCCTTGATATGAGAATAAGGATTCTCTAACCCTTAATATGTGCTTAATAATCTTAATTTTATAATGTTTATTCAATATGATTTATATTTAATTTCTTAATCAATCTTGACACCACTCGTAAAGTGGGGTCTTGATCCATTGTCGACAATCCTTGGCACATCAAATGCTTGGATCCTTTATAGATGATGTATGGTTCTTCCTACCGACCACGAAATCTAGTTAGGACCTTGATTTGTTGTAGACATATGATGATGGGCACCATTTGATGCTGACAATCCGAAAAAGGCTTGCTCCCAAGTATAGGAGTGTCGAAGTAATAAAACCGGTGAGGACCGGGGG
Source organism: Boswellia sacra (assembly GCA_013180625.2). NCBI lineage: Eukaryota > Viridiplantae > Streptophyta > Magnoliopsida > Sapindales > Burseraceae > Boswellia > Boswellia sacra. The sequence goes on along the minus strand of SNVD02004732.1, from coordinate 16,925 downwards.
GTCGATCACGAGGAAGGGAATTTAAGCGTTACAAAATATAAGCTAAACAAATGTGATATGGATGATTCAAAGAGGTGACATGATAATATCAACAAGTATGTAAGATGGTAGGTGGTATTACCGACCATTCAAATATAAAAAAAAAAGCAAGAGGAGGTAAAACCATCCATGGAAATAGGTGGTATAACCAACCATAGTAAATTAAAGAACAATTTCATAAGGTGGTAGAACCGACCATAGTAAATAAAATAAAAAGTTCATAAACAATAGAATAATTAAAATACAAGAGGAATTAACACAATAACAATGAAGGCTAAGGTTAGGGGATCCGCCCTTGATATTTCAAATAAGGATAATTAACCCATTTTAGGTATATGAATTATATTTGTTTCATTACCAATATTTATACCACTTCTTGTAAATGGGTTCAAGCATCCAATGTGCCAATCACCATATGTCTACAACAATTCAAGGTTCCTAACTAGATTCGTGTCGGTAAGGAAGAACCATACATCATCTAGAAAGGATCCAAGCATTTGATGTGCCAAGGATTGTCGACAATGGATCAAGACCTCCACTTTACGAGTGATGTCAAGATTGATTAAGAAATTAAATATAAATCATATTGAATAAGCATTATAAGATTAAGATTATTAAGCACATATTAAGGGTTAGAGAATCTTTATTCTCATATCAAGGGTTTCACCCTTTCACCTTAGCAAAAGAGAAATTAAAAGAACATTATAATAGAAAGAAAATAAAATGCAAGAAAAAGGAAATTCATTAATAACATAAACACACAAAACACAATACAAGATCCTAGCCAAAGCCAAAGTGTTCCAGCCAAGGCCAAGATGCCCTAATGGGTCACAAGGCACCTCTATTTATAGATACATCCAGGGGCAAACTTGTCAAATTACAAGGCCATAATTGTCAAATATTAGTTGTAAATATCTTTGACAATTGGGATCATTAGGCACCGACTTTGACCATCAAATTTGACATCGAAATATTGTGAATTTTAATCATATGTCTTCATGAAAGTTGTAGATATTTCTCTCAGCTTTCTAGAACATATTGATTTGCACAATTTGGATACGTATTTTGAGAGATACGGTCCAAATACTGAGGCCTGGTTAGACTGGCCGAGACTGTAGATAGGTTCACTTCAAGCCCAATTTTGGTCCACTAAGAGCCCGAATTTGATGATGCTTGTGAAGAATTCTGTAGAAAATTAAATCAGCTTTCCAAAACATTAAGAATGCCACATTCTGATCAAATAGAGAGTTATGCCCATTTTACGAATCTGTACCAAAACCAAAAATAGAGAAAAATTCCAAAGATGCAAATGCTACCAAATATGCGTAAGTTGAGCGGAAGTTAATGACTATTAAATGCAATAGATGAACTAAACTATCTTATCTAAAACATGCATATAAGTTCTCATTCACACCCCCCAACTAGCTATTGCTAGTCCCTAGCAATTAAAGCGTTATTATTTAGAAGTGATTATAGAATTTTAATCAAGGTAGGTCATTATTTGCACTCCCTTGATTTTATCCAAATAAACAAACTCTCAACTGATTTTTTTTAAATGACTCATATACCCTTCAGTCAAGATATCCACAAACCTTCTTTTGTGCTCAGTTGACACATGACTATGGGGCTTATTAGAAATAAGCCATATCGGTTCTAGTATTTGTTAAGGCTAACAACATTAGGTAGGGGATATTCATTCATTTTATACATTTTTTTTTTGAAAGAATGTATCTTTAACCCATGTAGCGAGCCTTAGGCTAATGACTCCCAGACCAGTTGGCCTTAGGGCATTAGGTGTTAAGACACCCCTACGAGCTTAACGACTCGGGTTGCCGATGCTTTATTTTTGCTTAGAAACTTGTGGATAGTGCAATGTTCAATCCCATTAAGCTTTCTCCCTAATCCATGTAGCGAGCTTTGGGCCAATAGCTCCCAAACCAGTTGGTCTTAGGGTATTAGGTGTTGAGGCACCCCTCGGGCTTAATTGCTCGAATTAAGGAGGCTATAAGACCAAACTTATCCACCATTACTTTCTCTCTTTTTTTTTTTTTGCTTTCATTTTTCATTTTTTCATTTTTTTTAAACTTTCCCCTTCCTTTTGTTGTTATCCCTGTCTCTTATACACATCTAGATGTGTATAAGAGACAGATATTTCATTTCGCCACCCACAATCATACATCAAGGTATGTGTGTGTGTGAAGAAAGATTCATAGATACTTGCTTAATGAGCACATAAGCACACAATTTATTAAATTATAAGGTTGTGAGAGTTCATAGATTTGAATGATTCAAAGTGAAATGAATAAGACCTCCTTGTTATAAAATTCAAAAATCAAGACTAAAAAATATCAAATAAGTCTTCAAAAATGCAAGAATAAAATGACAAATTGGTTAGAATGGGTTTCAAGAGTTCAAACTGGTCCTCCCTACTCTGCCATTCCTGACCCAGAATGCGTCTCAAGAGGATTTGAACTCCTTACACCGCACTTTGAATCTAATTACTAACTCGCTTTTTTTTTTTTTGCAAGAAAAAAATAAAATTTCAAGACACACTTATGTCTACTATCCTTCCCCCCCACCCAAATGAAACATTGTCCTCAATGTTTAAATGTAGAGAGATAAAGTATAAAAGACATTACCTGAAGCTTCTTTATTCAAGAGAGAGACCTGAAAGACTCATAGAATAAAATGCTACAAATAAAATAAAAGACAAGAAATTTAAAATTGATGGCACACATGCATGTGTATAGGTAGTTGTGACTGTGGCTCACATCTTCCTCTGGTTTTACGTCCAGAAACGGCTTAAACACTTCTATGAGTTGAGGATATGCTTCCCATCCAGTTTTCTTATAAACTGGCAAACATGGTCGTTTTGAGTCAGATTCCCAAGACTATGAAGAAAATGAGAGAGAAGAAAAGAAAATGGATGCAAGGTAAGCAACAGTTTTTAGGGAACTGAAAAACCGACTTTAAAAGTCACAGAGTACCGTATCCGCCACTTGACCGGAAAACAAAATAAAAACACACAACTAAAATAAACACATACAAAATAAAATAAAAACAAACTAGAAATGATAGCAAAAATCATGAACAAAAATAAAAATATGGCACCAATGGATGAAATTTGAACAATCGTAATAAAAAAAAGCCAAAAAAGGAATCTCTTCGAAAGTAATTTACCACGGTCAAAAGTATGCCATTGAGGTGGTACCTTTCTTTTTCCTTTAATTGTAAGAATGGAAGAGATTACCACTAGTTGAATTTGTTTGTCCTTGAGGCATGCATTCTTGAGTATGGATGTTTCTTCCTGCCTTTGTTCAAAACATGGCTCCCAACTCTTAATCTCCTTCACCTGTACAAAATCAAGCAATGAGAAATCTTTAGAAACAATGATTTCTAGTTGCACACTTGGTCCAAATGAAGCGGTTAACCCGATTTCTGAAGGACTTGAAAAATTCTCATTTTGAATATAATCTTCCTCATTAGTTTTAGACCCATAAGCTTCCTCATTTTCATCATGCTCGAAAAATTCGTTAGTGTCAAAATTTTGATTAAATTCCTTTGCATGATGATATGAGTGCCTAAGTGAGGATTCGGTCTTTTCCTTGTTAGGTGAAAGTTTATCAACCTCTTCCTTACCCTTTAGAATTGATTCATCATCTTCCTCATTAGGGTTAAGGACATGTTCTTGATCAACCTTATCATCATGAAGAGCACTTACCGAATCTTCATCTAGAGCACTTACCGGATCTTCATCTAGATGTTGGCCACTTGGATTACTCACGTGTGGGTTGATAAGGTTTGGCTCGAGTTGAGATGGAAACTCACCTTTCTCAAATGCAAGTTTTTCAAGAGCATCATTCAAGTTTGCTATATTCTGATTAGCTTGACTTAATAAATGCATTGTCTCTTCAAAGCCATTTCTAGGAGGAGAGGCATATACATGATCATGAGAATTTTGAAAATTTTGGTATGATTGAAAGGGAGGTTGGTAAGATTGTGCATGATGATCATTCTCCCAATCCAAATTCAAGTGATTTTTCCATCCAAAATTTTGTGAGTAAGGATTAGGATTTGACCTTTGGAAAGTGTTTAAAACATTGGTTTGGTCATGGAGGCTTTTCCTAAAGGTAGGCACATTTGGGCAATCATCCGTTGGATGATCACTAGAATTGCAAGTGTGACAGACATTTTCTTGCATAGACCACATTTCTAAATCCTCGATTCTTTTAGCTAGGGATGCAAATTTGACATGAAGATCATGATTTTCCCTAAAGTTATAAATGCCTCTACTAGATGTTTTTGGCACCTCATAGGTGTCAACATGACTCCAATTTTGGGCATTTTTTGCTAGTAAGTCTAGGAAATCCATGGCTTCATGGTTGAAATATTTTGCATCATGAGGGAAGACTATGCATGATTGTGCACAAGTTCTTATGTAATCCATTAATGTTCTTGGTTGGGCATGAGCATGTTTTTCAAAGAAGATGAGTGGCTACAAATAATTCTATCAACTAATGCAAAAAGAAAGAAAAGATCAACACATACAAGAAAAAATAAAAATAGAAATGGGGAGAGAAGAGATGAACATAAGTAAGAAAAATAAGAATAGAAATGGGAAAAGAAAATACTTACAATTTTGCACGCCAAATTTTACCTTCCCCGGCAACGGCGCCAAAAACTTGACACATCCGAAAAAGGATTGTCTCCCAAGTATAGGAGTGTCGAAGTAATAAACCCGGTGAGACCGGGTCGATCCACGAGGAAGGGAATTTTAGCGTTACAAATTATAAGATAAGCAAATATGATATGAATGATTCAAAGAAATGACAAGATAATATCAATAAATATGTAAGATGGTAGGCGGTATTACCGACCATTCAAATATAAAACAAAAAGCAAGAGGAGGTAAAACCATCCATGGAAATAGGTGGTATAACCAACCATAGTAAATTAAAGAACAATTTCATAAGGTGGTAGAACCTACCATAGTAAATAAAATAAAAGTTCATAAACAATAGAATAATTAAAATACAAGAGGAATTAACACAATAACAATGAAGGCTAAGGTTAGGGGATCCGCCCTTGATATTTCAAATAAGGATAATTAACCCATTTTAGTTATATGAATTATATTTGTTTCATTACCAATATTTATACCACTTCTTGTAAATGGGTTCAAGCATCCAATGTGCCAATCATCATATGTCTACAACAAATCAAGGTTCCTAACTAGATTCGTGTCGGTAAGGAAGAACCATACATCATCTAGAAAGGATCCAAGCATTTGATGTGCCAAGGATTGTCGACAATAGATCAAGACCTCCACTTTACGAGTGGTGTCAAGATTGATTAAGAAATTAAATATAAATCATATTGAATAAACATTATAAGATTAAGATTATTAAGCACATATTAAGGGTTAGAGAATCCTTATTCTCATATCAAGGGTTTCACCCTTTCACCTTAGCAAAAGAGAAATTAGAAGAACATTATAATAGAAAGAAAATAAAATGCAAGAAAAAGGAAATTCATTAATAACATAAACACACAAAACACAATACAAGATCCTAGCCAAAGCCAAAATGTTCCAGCCAAGGCCAAGATGCCCTAATGGGTCACAAGGCACCTCTATTTAAAGATACATCCAGGGGCAAACTTGTCAAATTACAAGGGCATAATTGTCAAATATTAGTTGTAAATATCTTTGACAATTGGGATCATTAGGCACCGACTTTGACCATCAAATTTGACATCGAAATATTGTGAATTTTAATCACATGTCTTCATGAAAGTTGTAGATATTTCTCTCAGCTTTCTAGAACATATTGATTTGCACAATTTGGATACGTATTTTGAGAGATACGGTCCAAATACTGAGGCCTGGTCAGACTGGGCCGAGACTGTAGATGGGTTCACTTCAAGCCCAATTTTGGTCCACTAAGAGCCCGAATTTGATGATGCTTGTGAAATGCAATCTTGTAGAAAATTAAATCAGCTTTCCAAAACATTAAGAATTGCACCATTCTGATCTATAAATAGAGAGTTATGCCCATTTTACTGAATCTGTAACAAAACCAAAATTAAGAGAAATTAATTCCAAAGATGCAAATGCTACAAATATGCTTAAGTTGAGGAATTTAATGACACTATTAATGCAATATGATGAACTAAACTCTTATTAAACATGCATATTTAAGTGCTCATCAGATGCTTGAACCCATTTACAAGAAGTGGTATAAATATTGGTAATGAAACAAATATAATTCATATAACTAAAATGCGTTAATTATCCTTATTTGAAATATCAAGGGCGGATCCCCTAACCTTAGCCTTCATTGTTATTGTGTTAATTCCTCTTGTATTTTAATTATTCTATTGTTTATGAACTTTTTATTTTATTTACTATGGTAGGTTCTACCACCTTATGAAATTGTTCTTTAATTTACTATGGTTGGTTATACCACCTATTTCCATGGATGGTTTTACCTCCTCTTGCTTTTTGTTTTATATTTGAATGGTCGGTAATACCACCTACCATCTTACATACTTGTTGATATTATCATGTCACCTCTTTGAATCATCCATATCACATTTGTTTAGCTTATAATTTGTAACGCTTAAATTCCCTTCCTCGTGGATCGACCCCGGTCTCACCGGGTTTTATTACTTCGACACTCCTATACTTGGGAGACAATCCTTTTTCGGATGTGTCAAAAGCAAATGAGACAAATGGCAAAGAGAGATAAAACCTGATCAATTATAATGGCCTATGAGAGGAATCTCCTCGAGACACAAAAATTGATCATCATTACCTTCTTTTCTTCTTCTCTTTTTATTTATTTTTCAAAAATATTGGGTTGCCTCCCAATAAGCCCTTGGTTTAACGTCCTCAGCCTGATGTTATCTGCCCTCACCCATCAAGATAAGTTGGCTCGTGAGAGGTACCTCAACGATGTCCTGCATCACTGAATTCTCATAGTAAGGCTTTAAACTGTGCCCATTCACCTTGAATACTTTGTCCGTTTTTAAGCTCTTGATTTCCACTGCACCATGAGGAAAAACATTAGTAATAACAAAGGTCCAACCTATCGAGATCGTAATTTACCTGGAAATAACTTGAGGCGAGAATGAAATAAAAGAACTTTCTGTCCCACTTCAAAATTCTTCCTGGAGATCATTTTATCATGAAATGCCTTAGTTCTCTCCTTGTAAATTCTGGAATTCTCATAGGCATCATTTCTAAGTTCTTCCAATTATTGCAGTTGAAGCTTCCTTTGTTCTCCAGCAGCATCCATCTCCATGTTACAAAGCTTTACTACCCACCATGCTTTGTGTTCGAGCTCCACTGGAAGGTGGCATGGCTTACCATAGACTAACCTATACAGAGACATACCAATAGGTGTCTTGTAAGCAGTTCGGTATGCCCAAAGTGCATCATTAAGTCGTAGGCTCCAATCTTTTCTATTCGGATTCACTGTCTTCTCGAGAATGGACTTGACTTCCCGATTTGAAACTTCAACTTGACCACTAGTTTGTGGATGATATGCAGTAGACACCTTGTGAGTGATGTTGTATTTCTTGAGCAAGGCTTCAAATGATCGGTTGCAGAAGTGTGTCCCTCTATCGCTAATCATGGCTCTTGGTGTTCCAAATCTCGTAAAAATGTTAGATTTCACAAAATCTACAACAACTTTAGAATCATTAGTTCTCGTAGCTTTTGCTTCCACACATTTAGAAACATAATCCACAGCAAGTATAATGTAAACATTACCAAAAGATGAAGGAAAAGGACCCATGAAATCAATACCCCACACATCAAAAATCTCGACAATAAGTATAGGGGTTTGTGGCATTTGATTTTTGGCATTTAAATTACTTGTCCTTTGACAACGGTCACAAGCTTTGTAGAACAGATATGTATCTTTGAACAATGATGGCCAGTAGAATCCACAATCAAGAACTTTAAAGGCTGTTCTTTTTGGTCTGAAGTGACCTGCACATGCATAAGAATGACAGAAGGTTAAAATTGAATTAAATTCAGATTTAGAAATGCACCTTCTTATCACTTGGTCAGAACAATGCTTCCATAAGTACGGATCATCCCATATGTAATGCTTGGCAATGTTCTTGATCTTGTCTCTTTGAGCTCGAGTCAAGTCATGTGGTAGCTTCTTGGTAACTAAGTAGTTGACAATATCTGCATACCAAGGGGCTACTACATTTAGAGACAACAATTGTTCATCTGGAAAACTTTCTTGTAATGGCAGTGCATTCTTATCATGGACAATGCGACTGAGATGGTCTGCAACTAAGTTTTCACTTCCCTTCTTGTCTTTGATTTCCAAGTCAAACTCCTGTAAAAGGAGTATCCACCTGATAAGCCTTGGTTTAGCATCTTTCTTTGTGAGCACGTACCTCAAAGCTGCATGATCAGAATAAACGGTTACTTTAGTACCAATCAAATAAGATCGAAACTTTTCTAAAGCAAAAATAACCGCTAGCAGCTCTTTCTCAGTGGTAGAATAATTAAGTTGAGCATCATTTAAGTCCGAGATGCGTAATAAATGGCATGTGGAATTCTGCCAATTCGTTGACCCAAAACGGCACCCACAGCGTAGTCACTTGCATCACACATGATCTTGAATGGATGATTCCAATTCCGAGATTGGATTACTGGAGCCGAAGTCAAGAGTTCCTTCAGTTTCTCAAATGCCTCTTTGCATTTCTCATCAAATTCAAAGGCCCCATCATTCTGTAATAATCTGCATAGGGGCAATGCTATCTTCGAGAAATCTTTGATGAATCTATGATAAAAAGCTGCGTGACCAAGAAACGAACGAATATCCCGCACACTTGTGGGAGGTGGTAAGGAACATATAAGATCTATCTTGGATTTATCAACCTCTATACCCTTAGTAGAAATAACATGTCCCAAAACTATACCCTGATCTACCATAAAATGACATTTCTCCCAATTCGGAACAAGGTTAGTTTCTATACATCTTTGAAGTATAAGGGTAAGGTTGTCAAGAAATTTATAAAAAGAATCACCAAAAACACTAAAGTCATCCATAAATACCTCAATAATGTTCTCAACATAATCAGAGAAAATACTTACCATACACCTTTGGAAAGTGGCAGGGGCATTGCAAGACCGAACGGCATGCGTCGATAGGCAAATGTACCGAATGGGCATGTGAATGTAGTTTTCTCTTGATCCTCAGGGGCAATGACATCTGATTATATCCTGAATAGCCATCAAGAAACAATAATGAGAATGACCTGCTAATCTATTTCTCAGCTTTGATCCATGAATGGCAAAGGAAAGTGATCCTTGCGAGTTGCATAATTGAGCTTTTGATAATCAATACAAACTCGCCACCCGGTTTGGATACGAGTGGGAACTAGCTCATTATTGTCATTCTTAAACACCGTAACACCAGATTTCTTCGGAACAACTTGGACTGGACTCACTCACTTGCTGTCCGAAATTGGATAAATCACACCCACATCTAACAATTTTAGGATTTCTTTCTTGACAACTTCCATCATGGGAGGATTCAACCTCCGATGTGCTTCTCTAGTGGGCTTAGATCCCTCTTCTAACAAGATACGGTGCATGCATACGGCTGGACTAATACCTTTGATGTCAGCGACTGTCCACCCAATGGCCGTTTTGTGATCTCGGAGCACTCGGATGAGTTTCTCTTCCTGTATGGTGCAAGACCCTTTGCTATTATGACTGGCACAGTATCTTTCCTTCTCACCTAGAATACATCTTCAAATGATCTGGAGGAGGCGTAAGCGCCAAGGCAGGTGCTTTCTCACGGCAGGTAAGAAGTTTCTCATTAGATAAAGGCAATTCAATGTACGAAACATCATACCTGTTTGTGGTGATAGCTATAGTCTCATCCAAGCTTGCTACAGCTTCCTCCACTTCTTTAGACACTTGTATCAACTTCCTCGATTTTTTGGAATTTTCTGCCCTAATGTGCTCACTAATGGCTACTTCCAATGCATCCTTACGAGTTAACTCAAAAAGTTATTGTGCCAAAGAATCAATAACATCAACTGCAAAAACAGAATGCAAGTCACTAGGGTACGTCATTGCCTCAAAAATATTGAAACGAATCACCTCGCCATCAAACTCCATGGTGAGAGTGCCATCATGAACATCAATCTTCGTTCGGGCAGTTTTCAAGAATGGCCTCCCCAAAAGAATCGGTGTTGTATTGGGAGATGTCTCATCCTCCATTTCCAGAACATAGAAGTCTGCTGGAAAAACCAATTGATTTACCTGCACAAGCACATCTTCCACAACTCCTTTGGGATATGCATTAGAACGATCAGCAAGTTGAATTACAATACTAGTTTTCGCAAGGGGTCCAAGATTCAAAGAAGCATAAATAGAATATGGCATGACATTAATAGATGCTCCTAAATCTAACATAGCTCTTTCAAACTTGTTATTACCAATAGTGCATGGAATGGTGAACGTACCTGGATCTTTGCATTTCGGAGGAATTTTTCTTTGCAATACAGCTGAAACATTTTCCCCCACACTTACATTCTCATTTCCTTTCAACTTCCTCTTGTTGGTGCATAACTCTTTGAGAAATTTTGCATAACGAGGCACTTGCTTGATAGCATTCAGAAGTGGTATGTTTACCTCGATCTTGTGAAAAGTTTCCAGGATTTCTTGTTCTTGTTCCTCCTTCCTTGATTTTGCAAATCTGCTTGGAAAAGGTGGATAAGTAACATATGAAGGAATATGGGTTTTAGGATTTACCTTAGAAGATGATGTTTTATTCATGGTGGGAGTGGTGTCATCCCCTTCAGCGTTTGTGATTTCTTTGGGGGATCTCTAAATTGCTTCCCACTTCTCAAAGTACAGCACTAGCCTTCTCTCTTGGATTGATCACGACCCACGGCTGAGAAGGTAAATTTCCTGAGCTTTGACTCTCAATTTGCTCATGTTAGTGCCAATTGTCCATTTGATTTTCCAGGTTTTGGGATACTTGGCCCTAGTTTTCCTGCTGAAATTGCATTGTGTTAGTGCAAGTGCTTTATATATCCTGAGAGACAGTACCTGAATTTTGTGGAGCTGGTTGTGGTTGTGCTTGAAATGGTTGCTGCACCCTTGGTTGATTGAACCTGGTGGTCGATGTGGTATGGCATTTGGGGCAATTGGTTGATGATTCCCATATCTTAAATTAGGGTGATCTCTCCATCCAGCATTGTAAGTATTGGAGACAGGGTCAGACCTTTGCCTTGGTTGTCCTGGAAATCCACCCATGGCATTGGCTTGTTCTTATCTCCTTCTTGCAAGTTTGGACACATGTTGGTTGATTGTCCCTGGCAGAACATACCCCACATGCTAAGATTGCTGCATAGTTCCTACACCCATTTTTTTTAACAAGAAGGTAAGTTCCACAAAGTTGTTGTTCCAATGTTTGAAGTACTTTGTTACTTTCATTACTCTTTTGATAGTTGTGGCTCAAAATTGACTGCTGAATTGTTGGGAGGTCGCTGCCATTGTCACTAATCAACGTCTTGCAAACGTTTCGGTGTTTTATTAACTAGTGCTCAACCACTAGCAGCATCAATGATACTCCTTTCCATTGGTAAGAGACCCTCATAGAAATATTGAATTAGGGGTCCATCACTAATTTGGTGGTTTGGACAGCTAGCACATAACCTTTTAAATCTCTCCCAATATTCATGAAGTGAATCTCCATTATGTTGTCGAATGCCACTAATATCTTTTCTAATATTTGTAACTTTCGAGGCTGGAAAGTATTTCTCCAAAAGAGTTTACTCATCTCATTCCAAGTGGTAATGGTACCTAGTGGTAGGTAGTATAGGTCCAATCTTTTGTCGAATCTACTAATGAGAATGGGAAAGCTCCAATTTAATTTGCTCTTCAGAAACGCCGGTTGGCTTCTACTTGAGCATACCACATGACAATTCTTTAGGTGTTTTGTTTGGATGCGCCTCTTGCAAACCATGAAGTGTAGGTAAGAGATGAATCAGTCCAGATTTAAGTTCAAAATCTATCTCAGAATTGGTGCTTATGCATAGCGGTTGTTGATCAATAATTGGAGCCGCTAACTCCTTAAGAATCTGATCGTTTTCCATCGCCATTGCTTCCGATTCAGATTTGTTTGAACTGCAAGAAGATGGGAGGGAAGTATGTCGTGCAAGGTCAAATTCTGGAGGTGAAGATTGACAATTGACCGATTTGCCTTAAAATTCGAGGATGGAGAAACTCCTTAATTCTCTTAATCGTTGATCCCTTGCTTTTCTCTCCCTCGGACATAAAGCTAACAACAAACAACAGGAAATAACAATCAAGAATCAGTAGTAACAACAATTTTTATTTTAATAACCAATTGATTAGAAAAATCAATCCCTGGCAACGGCGCCAAAACTTGATGCGTTCGAAACTAGCAAGTATACTAGTCGCACAAGTAATAAAGTGATAAGTAGATATCGTTCCAACGAGGATTGATTCTAATTGAATTTGTTATTTTCCAGCAATAATAAACTAAACAGGGGGGGTTTTGTTGATTGATTAACTAAACTTAATACGAAAGCAAATGAAGAATAACACAAAGAAAAGTTAAATGGATTGAAAAATCAATGAGAGACACTTGGTTAAGAGTTCATTCTCTGCCACAAGATATGAATTTGTGAATTAACATAGAATTGTAATCCAATTACAGCATTGAAGTTATCAACCGTAGATAACAAAAAGCTCTGTTATCCCAATCTTTCCTTACTTTGTTTGTTAAATAAAACAAGCTCTTTATTTAATCTCTATCCATTAAACAACCTAGAACAAGCTCTCTAAGTTTAATTCAATGGAAGCATTACGATGAGAAAGATAGGTTGATCTAAGCAATAATCACATAAGTTCAGATTATTTAACCTAGGTTGTATTTTCCAATTGCAATCTCTGATCATAATTTTTGCTACTAATGATTGGAAATTCATGACAATTACGGATCAAGATTTCTAATCTAGCAATAGACAACAACAGATTATATTCATTTGGCCATTCCAAATACAATCAGTAAGCAATCATAAGCATTAGATATGGGAAAATACAAGCAACTTCAATTAGAGAATTGGATGACAATTTCTTACACAATCAACTCACAAAATCCATATCAAGGGCTTTGAAATCACCCTCAACCAATTCAGATTTAGTTACACATATTCAATCAGAATAACAAATACAATCCAGAGAAATTCCAGAATTGAAAAGGAAAGAAAGAACTTAGCAAATTCTTTGAAAATCTTCTTTGTAGATAATTCTTCTTGGAATTGTAGTTCCTCCTCTTTCAAAATCTTCTTTCTCCTTCAAGAACTCCAAGGGATGATAGAAATCCAGAAATGTAGCCTCCTCCCACGTTTTCCCCCCTTCAAGTTATGAAAATAAAACCCTAAAATGTGTTTAAATACTCTGCTACAGTAACGTGCTACAGTGTCCCGTATTATACATGCGACAGTGATGTGTGGAATTACATTTCTACACTTCTTACACTGTTTTGATTACAACTTTCGGTACACTGAATGGATTCATAAACCGTAAATTTCTCCAAAAAGTAGACTTCGAGAGCTTTTCAACGGTATATGATATGTCATCGGGTTCATTGTATATCAATACAATTAAATCCGAGAAGATGGTTGACTAGCAGAGGTGAAAATGAAGGGTTTTACTCCATTTTTGTGCAAGTTGCTCCAAAACTCCTACAAACATCAAAACCACACAAAAACATAAAAATACCAAGGAATATAGCAAAGAAACATGGACGAATTGATATGAAAATGATATATAAATAGACACTTATCACTAACCATTTGAAATGGAGACTTTAGGACAAAGACACTAGTGGATTAATGAATGTATTGAACACGGACTATGTAGAATTACAACATTTGGTGAAAATACCGTAACTGAATGAAAGTTACCATAATCGAGCACTAAAGACGTTCCTACCTTAACCTTGAGTGGGTAGTGCACCTCTAGTATACAGGCTATGGTCTTAGACTAGAATAAAAAGTGGGATCTAAAAGAGTAAGGTCAATTCCTTGGCTAGTTAGGATTGTAAGATCTATATGCCAATAGACATTAGACCATAGATATGGAATTCATGACTCCGAAAGGATTACAAAATACCACATTGATGGTTTTACAAGGTTTTCTTTGAGAGAATCTTGGTTGAGTTTTAATAAAAGATGTTTATTAAACCAAGATTTATTTTAATAAATCTCAACTCATTTAAATCATATAGAACTTTTATCAAGGGATCAAGATATAATTGGATGGGTAACACGATAAATCATACCTAGCTTCAATTATTAGTATTCCGTGAATGGTAGTTATGTAAACTGATGCTCAATAGATAGGGCTTAAAGAAATAATTTAATCAGATTAAATTATTAAGCTTTCTGTAAAGCGAATTTAATTTAATAGTGCAACTTTAGACTTATAGTGGAATGGACTAAAGTTAATAGGTGGGGGCCATTACAATTATGAGGTAACAAGATACTATGTCAAACTTATTGGAGCTTGTAATTAAATATGTCAGTCATGGTCCCTTGGGTTGCAGATATAAAATTGTCTGTACAGGGATTGAACTTGAGAAATTAATTATTTAATTTGATTGGGTTTACCAGAGAATAAAACATAGATATTAAATTAAATATATTTGGCTAATAAATGGGCTCATTATTTAATTAATCAAATTAATTAAATAATGGAGTATTTAGGCTAATTTAATTAACTAGATTAATTGACTTATAATTAATGTATTAATTAAAAGCCTATACAAAATTGGGTTAGACCTAATAGAGTGTTAAAAGCCCAATTAAAAGACTTAATTTGATTAAGTTCTAGGAGCCTAGAAAATTAATTAGAGTAAGCCTAATAGGATTAGTTTTACTGGTCAAAATTAGATAGGGATTAACAGAGACATAAAAAGGATGAATTAAGTCAGTGTTGTGAGAGTTGAAGTGAATAAGGAACAAGCTGTCAAGCATTGTTTATTAAACACTGTTCATCCATCACTATTCATCATTACTGTTCATCCGACATAGTCTAGTGATTTTAAGATGCCTACACGTCTCATTTAAACAATTTTCAAGCATACTTAAGAACTGAAGTGGTAAGAAAGCACAACAAAAGTTTTGAAGCCTGTGATCGCTAGATCCAAGTCTTAGAGTCGCTTTCGATTTGATTGAATTCGCATTTGGCATCCTACAATAGGGTGATAAATGGTATTTATTATGACTATACGAATCTTTCAAAATGTGCAAATGATGATGAACATCTTATTTTATCTAACCACAGTCCAAATGTTGGAATTCCATCTACACAATTCATAGAAGGAGAAGATATTAATGGTTCCCATTTACAAAATCGAGTCAATCTTACCAAGAGTCCGTAACTTATTTCAATGGATGCCTCCTATACCACCATCTTCTATAACAGTTGTCATGAAAGGTAGGAAAATCAAAGTGGCGGAGTTTTTGTGGGACAAATGTTTTTAAGAAAATTAGAACTCCTAGAAATGATGGCAAACATGGCATTGCATCATAACTTTAAGTATAAGGTTACTAGGTCAACCATATCTTGCTTTGAAAATTTTTTCTCGATTTGAAACATGTAAGTGGCATTTGAGAGCAACAAAGGTCCCTAACCATGTTTTCTTCCAAGTTAAAACTTTCCAAAATGAGCACATATGTGAAAAGGCGGGACTCCATCTGAGCCATAAGCAAGCTAGCGCGCATGTTATTGGTAAACACATAACTGATAAATTTGTCCACACCTCTAGAATATATGAGCCACTAGAAATTCGAAAGGACATTTAACATGATCTAGGCATTACCATTACTTACCAGAAGGCTTAGGGGCCAAAATAGTTGGCTTTATACCAATTTCTCGATCTACAAAAGAATCTATTAGTTTTCGCAGTGTATGGTTAGTTATCACAGACGTAACTAAAACATTTAAGAATAACGAAATAGAGAATTTTACGTGGTTCAGTTATCAACTAGCCTACATCCACGGGCAACAAGAGTTGCAATCCACTATGCTCTATATGTTTACACTCGACTTAGGACTCTTTATAGTAGTAGCCACTTGCTCACTAACTAACCAATTTATGTAAATTTGATCACCCTCGATCATAGCCAAAGTCTTTCGCACACTCTTCTGATGTTGCCCTTCACAAACTCGTCAGACTTAACTACAACGGTTTAGTCAGACATAACCACGATAACTATTATAAAATCATGTAATCACTCAACTCTCTTAAGCTTACACAACTCAATAACTCTAAAAAATCAGATCTATGCACATACTCAATGCATATGAGTCATACACAGTCTAAACTAACTCAATCATAAAGATTTCACGATGAAGATCATGATAAATAAAGTCACTCAAGTGCTCTCAACGTTTTCTGCACAAAACACTACTCTCTGCATTACTTTTAAGCCTTGAGTGCTTCACCTTTATATAGCCTGCGTGAACATCTATATTATTCATGTAATCAATAATCCTAATCATCATCAAAGTCCTGCAAAACTCAAATAGGATGATTAATAGACTGTACGAAAGCATATCACAATATCCTAATTCAAATAGGAAATTGTAATCAACTAAAATACTAAGTCAATTAGGATAAGTATTAAAAGCTTTTCAATAAACAAATCTTTTCCTAAAATAAATATCTCATAATGCATTAGGAAAAAGAATATCACACGTGATTTTATCACAAGTTGACAAAAATAAATTTTAGTCACATGCATTGCACATACATGCCACGTGTCACATTGACACTAACAATCTCCCCTTTTGGCATCTTGTGATG